>CM053400.1:1191034-1415297 GCA_028644305.1 Xerus rutilus
CACCTGCACACAACACACAGCATGCACACCACATACCTGCACACACACACCTGCACACACACCTGCACACAGCACACAGCATGCACACCACACACCTGCACACACACACCTGCACACACACCTGCACATAGCACACATCTGCACACAGCACACACCTGCACAGACACACACACACCTGCACACAGCACACACCTGCACACACACCTGCACACACACCTGCACACACCACACACCTGCACACAGCACACACCTGCACAGACACACACACACCTGCACACAGCACACACCTGCACACACATCTGCACACACACCTGCACACAGCACACACCTGCACACACAGCACCCACACATGCATCCTTCTCCGGGGCTCCTGGCAGGACCCAGGTGGCTTCCTGCTGCCTGGACAGAGTGTGGCCTGGGTGAGTGAGGTCAAGGCAGCGGGCAGCAGGTCTCTTATGAACCAGGGGCCAGATAGAGAGCGCAGCACACAGACCCATGGCCTGAGCCCTGTGGGGTTCGCTCCCAGGTCCGGGCCCTTCCCGGCGCCCACTCACTCTCGTTCATGCAGGAGCGGTACAGCATCTTGGCCTTCTCCACTGCAGGTCGGTCCTTGGCAGTGGGCTTCTCCAGCACACCTGTGGGCAGAGGAGAATGTGAACAGAGTCCTGAGGTGACCGTGGGGGCCAGGGTCAGGAGGCCTGTGCCCTAGAAGTGCTGATAGAGGGGGTCCCTCCTGCAGCTGCTGGGCTAGACCCAGGAGCCCCCGGGGACTGCACAGAGAGGCCCAGTGAGCCCCGCCCTGGCTCAGCACTGTCCCCCTGCTGTGCCCCAGGTGGTGGCTGCTTTACCTTTGAGGATGACCTCCAGCTCGTCGCGCAGGATGTCGAAGACGCTGTAGCGCGAGCTGGTCTCGGGGATGACATGGCGCCGCAGCCAGCCTCCACAGGCATACTGGTAGAAGTCCTCACAGGGCTCTTTGGTTGGGTCCATGTTCCGCAGGATCCTAGCAGCTGCTTGTCCCCGGGGGCGGAGGGGGAAGCGGGGAGAGTTGGGGATGGCCTGGCTTGACTGTCTGGACTCATGGAGTCTCCCCCTCCCCCTACCAGCGGCAGCTGTGTGCCCCTGGGAATGTAGGTCACTCTCTCTGAGCCACAGCGAGGCTGGAAGCAAGGACAGATTCAAGTGCTAGGGCTACTGCTCACTGACTACATGACCTTGAAGCCTTGTGGCTTCCTGAGTCTCACTTCCGGCGACACCAGCAGTTGGACCTGAGGACGGAGGCCATGGTGGAGATGGCCTGGCTCCTGGGAAGGTCCAGCTGCTGGTCCTGCCCTTGAGCTGGCAGCAGCTCCTGGCTCCTGGCTAGGACCTTAGCCCCTCAGCCATCAGGTGCTCTTAGTCCACATCTGGGGGTTTGTTTTCTGCTAGGGAGTGGCTGTGTCCCTCTGCTGAGCACAGGGGATGCTGAGATTCCCTGCAGAGTGCTCTCAGCTGGGTGGCCATGCTGGACCTCCTCCCGGGGACCCCCACCCAGAACCCTTGAATTCTGGCCTCCTTGGAGGCTGTGGACTTGCAGACAGCACTGCCCAGGGCTGCAGGACCGACTCTGGCAGGAATGTCATGTTGGAGTTCCTCCCTGTTCCTGCCCCCACCCCATGTCTGTAGTCGTGCCTCTGATGCCAACAGGGGACAGCATGTGTGCAGTGGCCTTGGCCTTTCTGTGAGTGCATACAAGAGCCCCGGGTCCTCGGAGCCACAGGGTGGCAGCTGCCGAGCAGGAAGGTGGCACAGGGGAGCCCCGGTGAGCAAGTCCAGGAGGGCCCTGGTGGGCTGCGGGCCTGCGGGCTTACCTGCCATCACACAGCCGGAGGTGGTGCAGACCTCTGTCTGCGAGGACTCTTTGATGGCTGTAGGCAAGGAGTGGTGTGAGTGCAGGGGAGAGGGAGGTAGGCTGTCAGGGCTGGGCGGGGGGCTGGTCCTTGCCCTGCCTCCACCCCAGGGCCAGTCCAACCTCAGCCTCAAGGGTGCTTCTGCAGCATAGCCCAGGTCTTCCTCAGGTGCAGCCTGAGTGACCCCTGCAGTGACCCTGGGTCCTTTTTACATGCCCTGCCTCTGCTGGCCCCCACAGTGGCCAGAACCCTGAGGCTGACACTGGCCATACCTTCCTGCCTGTACTGTTGGGGACCCACTCCTCCAGGCAGGACCCTGTGCTGTTCCCACCCTGCCTTATCCTGAGTTGATGCCTCACGGGCAGCGCCCAGTGGCTCCCTAGCACCCAGCGAGCGCTCTGACCCAGCTGGTGCTCACGGATGGCGTCCCAGCCACTGCCCTCCCTTCCCCCACACCCCTCCTGCACACACGTAGGGCCCGCACCCTCCACGGAGACCCCGCCCCGTGGCAGGCGCAGATGCCGAGCCCACCTCCTTGGGGCTGTCTGGCAGGGAAGGCAAAGGCTACCTCGGGGTTTTCGTTTTACAATGGTCGTCTCTTCCTGGGAGAAGTACAGCCGGCTAGTAAAGGGGGGCAGCTGCTTCCCTGGGGAGAAACACAGCACTCAGCTTGCCTCCAACCTCGGCTCCCTGGGCCCGTGGGCCTACTAAGGAAAGAACTGCTGTCCCTAAGTGCTGGGGTTCTGCGGCCCCCCACCCACAGTGAGGGGTGGTCACCAGGGAACCGAGTGGCTGGAGGATAGAACTCAGTCTTCCTCTGTCTGCTTCCTGCTGGGCCTTAGAGGGCGGGGACCCCTGGCTTGTTAGCCCTACCCCTGACCTGTCCCACCCAATTAGGCTCCATCCATGTGGCAGGGACAGACCCAGGCGAGGTGGGCAGCTCCTGGAGTGCCACCAGGCAGGCCCAGGAGGCCCTCCTAGCCTGGAAGCCTCTCCAGCCCTGCACCCCTCACACCCCCGCTGCGGCAGGAACAAGGCCACCCTCTGTCCCCTCACTACACACTGGGGGCAGCATGGCGTCTTCTGAGAGGCTGTCCATTGCCTGGAGAGGAGTGTGGGGGCAGAAGGTGGAACCTCAGGTTTGGGGAGAGCGTGAGCCAGGCCTGGCCTCTCTCAGATCTGGCTTGGTCCTCCGTTTCCCTATGTAGGAGGCACACAGCCCTGAGGGCAGCGGAAATGGCTGCTCTGCTCAGCCTGAGCACAGAGGTGGCGCAGAAGGTGCTGGAGCCTGGGAAAATGTCGGGCGTTCCTTGGCCCAGACATGCCAAGGGCCAGCGATCCACCATGTGACGATAGGACCAGGCAGACCTGGCGAGAGGAGGCCTCTGAGGCCCTGCCCTCCAGGTCTCCCTTGGGTGGCCACAGGAGAAAGCCCTGGTGCTCCACAGGGAGGGAGGTCATTCAAAGGCAAACCCGAGCTTCAGAGGGAAGAGGCACAGCCCTTCAGGGAGAAAGTGAAGGGGGTGGGAGGGCACCAGCTGTGACTGCCCCATAGGTGTCTGCTGACCTCAGGAACCAGAGCCTTGGGAGGAGACTCCAGACCTTGGACTTCACAAGGCCACACCCCCAGTGAAAGAGTGAACCAAAGGACATGTGACCTCCAGTGTGTGGTGTCCCCCAAAAGCTCATGTGTGAGACAAGGCAAGAAGGTTTGGGGGAGAAATGATCAGGCTGCATCCTTAACCTAGTCAGTGAATTAACCTCTGATGGGATTAACTGAGTGGTGGCTGGAGGAGGTGGCTCACTGGGGCCTGGCTGTGGGGTATATATTTGTATCTGGAGAGTGGACTCTGCTTTCTGGTCACTATGTGAGCTGCTTCCCTCTGCCACACTCCGCCACCATGATGTCCTGCCTCACCTCGAGCCCTGAGGAATGGAGCCAGCCTTCTATAGACTAAGACCTCCGCGACCGTGAGCCCCCAAATTAACTTTTCCTCCTCTACAATTGTTCTGGTCAGATCCTTTTAGTTACATTAGCGACAAAGCTGACTAAAACATCCAGTCAACGAGGTGACAGGGAAGAGAAGAGGCTTCTGCAGACGGAGGCTCCTACTCTACCAAGGTGAACTAGTCTTACTGTCGTGCACAGGCTTTTAGAGACCCACCAGGCAGCAGCGAGGGCAAAAGGAACCAGATTCCAGAAGGGTGAGCCCTTCCCAGGAGAGGAGGGGCCTCTGCTGCCCCGCCCACCAGGCTGCAGCGGTGCACCTGTGTGTGGGCTGGTGGTGGGCTGGGCGTCCTAGGAGCCACCTGTCCACCCAGTGCCTTCTTACAGGCCGTCAGAGTGCACGGCGGCGCCTGCAGGCAGGGCAGGGAAGCTGAGAGAAGTCCCCCACAAGAGGAAGTGGGCAAAGGTGGCCCGTGGTCAAGAGGAAAACCCAAGATGGCGAAAAGAAGTGGACTCCTGGCCGACAGCGCCAGGGTCTTGCCGACGTCACAGGTAAGGAGGAGGGAGTGAGCAAGGACGCCCTGCACCCCCAGTCCTGCCCAGCGTCCTGCTGCGGGTGGTGCAGCACTGCGGGGAGAGGAAGGGCAGCCCTGAAGGGGAGCAAGAAAGCTCTATCTTCAAATGCTGTCACCTCTGGGGACAAAGTCCCAAAGCATCACCAAAATGCTCCTGCAACCAAGAGGCTGCAGCAAGGTCAGTGATCTCAGGTTAACACCCCAGACCAACTGGTCACCTCTGCACCTCGACCACAATTGGAATCCAAAGTTAGGGGATGATGCCATTTATAACAGCACCCGACATGGAGAGAGTTAGGTGTAAGCTTAACAAAACATGCACGGGCCCTGTATGTGGGGCTATGAGACATCATTTAAGAAATCACACATCCAAATGGAGGGAGAGGGAGTCTGTGTCCATGGGCTGGAAGATCAATATCATTAAGACTCCATTTCTTCCCACCTTGGCCTATAGTTTTAGCACAATTCCAGTGCAAGGCTCAGCAAGCTGTTCCTTATGTGGACAAATTGTTCTAAGGCTCGCGTGGAAAGGCAGAGGTCTACACCAGCCGACACAATAGTGAACAAGAGCCAAGCGGGCTGATTATACAACCCGCCATAAGGCGAGGTGTTATCAGGCAGCAACACCCCAGAGAAAGACGAGACACACGGGAAGAAACAGGTCAGTGGAGCAGAACAGAGAGCCCAGAATAGACCCACTCAAACGCAGGTAAGGGACCGTCGTCGTTTCAATAAGTGGGCCTGGGACCAAAGGCCACCAGGTGCAGGATTAGCTCAAAACAAACCACAATACCAGTTTAAAATACAGAGCCACAGAATGCCTGAAGAAAACAGGAAAGAAAAGATGTGTGACTTTAGGCTTGGTGAAGACTTTAAAAATGTGACGCATTGATCCAAAAAAGAAAAAAATGTAATCTGATGTTATTAAGTTTCAAAGCTTCTGTTCTGTAAAAGACCTGTTAAGAGAATAAAAAGATAAGACAGTCAGAAAAAACACGCATCAGACAAAACACTTTTGTCCAGAATGTACAAAGAATGCTTCAAACTTGAGAATGAGAAGACAAACAAGCTGAGAATGGACGAAAGACCAGACACCTCCCCAGGGGAGACCCCCAGTGGGAAGATACGCAGTGAAAAGATGCTGGACCTCGTTTTCCATTAGGGAACCGCAGACCCCAACAAGGAGACTCCACTGCGTGTCTATTAGCGTGGCTAAATTAAAAGCAAGCCCGATAATGCCAGCTCTGGCAAGGCTGCAGAGCCACAGGGACACTTGCTGTGGGTGGGGATGCAGGAAGGGACAGTCATCTTGGAAGACAGACAAAAACAAATCTAGTCTGAGAATCTGATCCAGCTACCACACTCTTAGGTGTTTACCCCATGGATTTGAAAACCTATCGCCACTAAAAACCCTGCCCATGAATGTCTATGGCAGCTTTATTTACATAAGCAACCTAGGCATCCTTCAGTTGGTGAGGAGATAAACAAATGATCACAGTCATACAATGGATTGTTATTCAGCAAAAATAAACAAGCTATTAAGGCACAAAAAACACACTCATGACTCTTAAATGTATATTACTAAGTGAAAGAAGACAGTCAGCAAAAACGACACACCGTTCATTCCAATTTCATGACATCCTGGAAATCCTTCGAAGCAGTCAGCGAGGAGAAAGAGTTGTGTCCAGGGATCCACACTAGGAACAAACTCAGCCTAGAACCCTAGGCCCGAAAAGCACATTTCATAGATGGAAAGTAAAACAGAGACACTTCAGACAAAATCTGGGGGAATCTGTCTCTGCCAGGTGTGCACCACGGAAAGCACTGTGACTTCATGCTGAAGAGGACGAAAGCGGCGGCCCAAACCACCAGCACCACAGAGGGCAGACGGGGAGCAAGGTGTCCCCGGAGCCCCGCCATGCTGGAGCACACCAGTCGGTCAGGCGGCCAACGGAAAGGGTAGTGCCTGGGTTCCCCACCCGGCTCCAAGCATCCCGGGGAGGCAGGCACTGCAGCTCTCCAGTGGCCTGAGGACACACTGCGCTCCTGAGGGGTCGTTTCCAGAGCTGAGTTAGGAGAGGCATGTCTTCCCACGTCACCTGTACCCAAGAGTTTCTCACCAATTAGCATGAGAAGCCACTTCCCACTTGAGAAAAATGGATGGGAGCTGGGGGGATACACCAAGGTCATGTCCCCCGCAGGTGGCTGAGCTTGGACATCCAGGCCCCGTGCTTTCATTCAAAATTTCTGTTCTTCCAAGTAAGAGGAAAATCAAAGCAGCGAGACCCCTGGATGCGAAGGCTGCAGAGGACTGAAGTGTCCCTCCGATGCTAAAATGTGGCCACCAGGAAGCATGGAGAGCAGACCCCACAGGCCAGGGAGACCCCCACAGGCTCTCCAGGGAGGACAGCCTTTCCCTAATGTCCAGTGGACATATCTTCTCTTTGTCCTTTTACATTAGCTTAAATAACTTCTGTATCATGCCAATCATTTCATAGGCACTATTTTAAAAAACCAGTTTTGATTTGTAAGTTTGTTTTTCATACAATTTCCAAATTCCTTGGATTGAGACCTTCAGTTAAGTAATTTAATGTCTGCCCTTCCCTCTCTGTTTCTTACCCCTGCCCTGACCTACGCAGAGCTTGGATGGAAGAACTCCCTGAGGCGGCTCGACGACCAGCTGGCTGCTGCGGAGGCCCAGGGCAGCAGCCCCAGGGGGCAGCATCACAGCAACAGGCACTCTCAGAGGGAGACGTCCTCCATCCACACGAGACAGAGTCCCAGAGATACAGCCAATTGGGATGTGGATTTATGTTTATGAAAAGAAAATCTCCCAGTGAGGAACGACACAGCAGCACTAGAGGTCAATCCAGAGAATGGCTTCCTCACATCCGCACTCCTGCCTGCACGTGTGCCTCGGCCACGAGACGCTGCTGTTGCTCCCACCGACGGGCAGAGGGTACTTGCCCTCTCTCGACTGTGGGTCACCTGTGTGGCTCGCTCAGTCAATGGAAGGGGGTGAGGATGACAAACAGAAACCCAAAAGTGGATGGGAAGCTAAAGAGAGACTTAGTGGATTGGAATGTAGTTCTGCAGAATTTACCTGGAATGTGGGACAAAGTCAAAAAATGGAAAAAATGACAGAAAAGTTGAGAGACCTGGAGGGCAGAGTGACAAAAATGAGCATCCATGGAATTAGGATGTTAGAAGGAGAGAGTAGAGACGATGTGAGGGAGAACACTACCCAAAAAGATGGTGGCCACGGTTTTCCAGAATCAATGGATATATTAATGCTCAGATTCAGGGGTCTCAACAAATCTGAAGTGGAACAAATACAGAGAATTTTTCAGCCAGATATCTCACAGGAGACACGCAGAACCGCGAAGACGGGGGGCACTATACAGAGGGAAGGGGGGTTCCCCTGACAGAAGAGACATGATCGGATCACAGCAGTGTTCTGAGAGCAGTGGGGGCAGTCAGAGGCAGCAGAACCGCCTCCGAGGCGTTGAGAGGAAGGGTTAGGCCCCGGTTTGCTAACCAGCCCAAATATCACTGAAGGGTAGACGCCAAGCAAAGCTAACTCCATGTCGACGAAAGTCAAGAATTTACTGCTGACTTATTATTTTCAATTTGGGCTTCCCAATGTGTCTGAGCACCAGGAAGGCAGTAGGTTTGGAGGTCTTGCTTCAGAAGATTCCTGGGCCCTCTGAGTTGAGGCCTGTGATGAACTGAACAAACCTTGGGTTTGCCGCAGCTTCGTGTGCTGAAGCCCCGACCCCATGGGACTGTATTTGGAAGTGGGGCCTTTGATGGGAGATTAAGGTCAAGTGAGGAAAGGGTGGGGCCCTAATTGGGTTGGAAGGGTGTACCTACAGAAGATCAAGGGACACCAGAGCTCGCTGTGTGTCCCAGAGGAACATGCAGTGAGAGGGGGCCATCTGGAACCCACAGAGAGAACCCTCACCAAGACCTAGCTGGCTGGCACCTTGGTCTTGGACTTCCAGTTTCCAGAACTGCGAGAGGCAGCATTTCTGTTCCTGAGGTCACCCGCCCAGGGCACTCATTGAGGCCTGAGCAGACTGAGCAATTGCCTGGGTGTCCCAATGATCAGGCAAGCTGGGTGAACTCTGTTCCAGACTAAGGCATCCCAAACTTCTATGAGCAGATGAGTCACCTGGCCGTGTTAACACACGGGCGTGGTGCGGCTGTGGTTCCCGGGTTGTCCTTAGCAGCAGTAACATGGGCACAAGGCCGGGGTGTGCGTGAGAAGAGTTAGTCAATGCTTGTGTTCTTTGGAAGAAACAATGGAGATATTAATTTGCTTAGTATTTTACTAAGTTAAATATACACACAGAATGTCAAACACAGTAACTCTACCTTCTTCCTAGGAACAGGAAAATCACCACACAATAGCATTTCCTTCCCAACCAGAAGAAAAAGCCAGATAGTCCACCAAAACCACTACCTTCCTGGATCTCATCCAAGACCCAGGGTCCTAGGACAACTGGGAAAACAAAATTTTGGAATTCTGGAGGGCCTGAAGCCCCTCCAGGAGAAGTGGGTCATGGGGTAGCTTCGCGTCTGGCAGGGCCTGGAAGTAAGAGATGTTCCAAAGAAGGGGGCAGGAAGAAGTCGCTACACGACTCACCAGCAAGCGTGGCCGGGCCCATTGGCTCAGAACAGCTGAGAGCCTTGCGTCCAGGTGCGTCCCTGCACCCAGGGTCCCTCCCGTGGCCTCTGCCAGGTGCATGTGAGAGGGACGAGGGTGGGTCCTGGAAGACCGGAGGGAACCTCCCCAGGCCCAGATGCAGGGTCCACTTTGGCAGCCACATAGGCACCGAACCACATCTGCTTGCCAGAACTCTTTTCTTTGGGAGCAAGAGATTTAAACCACTGGGAGGAAGTGACCCCTGCCATCCCCAGAGGCCAGGCGCAATCCCGCAGCCCTCCAAGAAGCAGCAATGGACACCTTCTGCCCGTAGAGAAGAAACCCTGGGCTCAGGAGCCTAGAATGTCCTCGAGCAGAGGTGCGCTGCCACTAGTGAGGGAGGGCGCTCAGGCAGGAGGCCATGTTTAGCTGATGTGGGCACAGGGGCAGGGCACGCCAGGCCTGCCTAGGGCTGAGGCTCAGCCCGGCACCGGAAGGCCCCTGCCTCCAGCACAAGCCTGCTACTAATCAGCAACAGCAGCTCGCCACAGTGGAGTGTGTCAGCCCATTTTTTGTTGCTATAACAAATTACCATGGGCTGGGTACTTTCAAAGATACGTATTTAACTCACAGTTTTAGAAGGCGAAAGTCTAAGCACAGGCAGCCCCATCAGTTTGGCCCCTGGTGAAGACCTCATGGCAGATGGCATCATGGTGGAAGTATTTCTAGAGGGAAAGATAGAGCCCAGGGAAGGGCCTGTCCTGCTCTTCCATGAGAAAAGAAATGGTGAGGAAAGAAAGAGGAGAGGAGAGGAAGAGGGAGAGAAAGAAAGGGGCAAAAGAAATACCTGAAAAGGTGATGTGTATTTTCCAAAATGAGTGAAAGACAGTAAAACCACAATATTGCAAAGAATCCCAAAGAACATAGATACCAAGACCTTCACACCCCCCACAGAAGAGCCCACACAGACAGCTCACTGGACACATGACAGCCACAATGCTGTAAACCAGGGAGAAGTGCATCCAGGCTCCAGGAGAAGCAGCGCTTTGAACCAGAGGGACGAAGGTGGGACACACAGCAGACTTCTCAGCAGTGCGGTGCCAGGTGGTGGGTGATGGAGGGGCCCGGGTGGAAAAGACCTGGTCAGACCATGAGTCTGTGCCCACAGAAAGGATCTCTCAGAATGGATGTGAATGAAGACTCTTTCAGACAAAGTGGGGAGGGTTCACGTGTGGCTTGCCTGCAGTCTAGGTTCCCAGAAAGAGGGAGAGGAGGCCACATGGGAACCTGGAGCCACAAGGACGAAACGTGGGAGATGGCTTTACAGGAAGGAGGACTGGTAATGTCACCTAGATGTGGGATCTGTGGAGTTCTGGGAGAGAATTGTCACCTCATGAGCGTAGACACAAATGATGCCACCTCGGGTGGTGCCCAGCGGACATGGCAGCGTGGGGCAAGGCTCACCCTCTGCAGATCTGGAGACTCACTGTTAGAGGTGAAAGGGACTCTGGGAGGCAGCCCAAGGCAGCCCAAGGCCTCGTTGCCCAGGATCCCACAGCAACAAAGAAGGCACTGCTTCAGGTCAGAAACTGTCACAAGGGCCCCTTTTACTCCAGCTTGTAACCTTTTCCAGACAAGTGACAGCAAACCATAACTGCTTGTGCAAAACTAAAAGCTGCTTGCTTTTTAAAAAATGTTTTTGGGGAAAAGATTAGAAAGGTTAGGAAAAGAATTTTACAATTTAGAAATGCCACCTTGAATTGGTTCACATCCCGAGTGACTAACATGGTACTGTCACCTTAGATTCCAGCTGTGTGTGACAGCTTCCCACAGCTGAAATCTGTTTGAAGAAGCACGGGGTTGTTATTTGAGATGGGTCAGGACAGGCCTTGAAGTAAGACTGATTTGGCAGAACAAAAAGAAAACTCTTCAAACAAGTTAGTAATGATAAGGAAACAAAATAAGAACAAATAAAAAAATGTAATCCATTATCCTTTATGATTCAGCTCTGAAAATATGCCATAAAAAGTGGTGAATGGCGAGTGTGGGTTTAGAGGAAAGTGACGGCTCTGCCTATGCTGGGAAGGGGGGACCTGGTGCCTTCGTACAAGATGTCAGGAGCAGTACTGACAGGGCCAACAGCAGAATCTGACGTTTTGTGATTGCACCTGATCACCAACAGCACGACACACAAATTTCTAGTTGGCACTGGTATATTACGTCACTGAGCCCTCAAATGAGGCTCTAACGCATGGACTCCTGTCGTTTGCGCTTCACAGCAGGAAACTGAGGCCAGAGGTGTCATGGAAACTGCCCAAGCTCATGCAGCTGGGTTTGGAGAGCGGGGTGCCCAGTGGAGCTGTTCACCTGGAAGTCTGGGTGTTACCCACAGCCACAATGGTGCCTGCTCAGTCTGCTCCGTGTAACAAAGGGCAGAGAGTGGACGATGAGCCCCAGGTGCACGAGGAGATGCCCCGGTCCAGGGGCTGGCAATGCTTCTGTAAAGGGCCAGAGAATGACGGTTTCAGGCTCTGTGGCCATGCGCGGTCACCACCTCACTAGTCGCTGTTGCTGGCTGGCAGGACAGCAGCCACAGGCAGAAGGCCGTTGTTCGACAACCCCGTGCTCGAGGAAGAACACGGTTGCCTCTGTGGAGCAGAACTCCAGGTGGGCAGGGTCGGGACACAGGACTGTGATGTTGACTTTCTTATAAGAAGGTTTATTTGTGACCTTTTCAATAGTCAATAATTAAAATGAACAAATCTAAGATAACCATCCAGAGGACAGAAATACCAAAGTTCCAAGTGAGCTGAGGGAAAATGGAGTGAATAATGATAGTCATTCCCAAAGAAGGGAAGAGAAGAGCGAAGACGGGTGTCAGGAGCACAGGGGACACACAGGAAGGATGCACTGTGGTAGTGACTGTGGACACAAACGGGAGACCCTCGGGGGAGAGACAAGGACAAAACCCACCACACATCGCTGCCAGAGGCGCATCTGATGCAAAGCACACAGAGTTTCAAGAGAAAGATGGAAAGGACAGATCAAGCGAATCCCATCCAGGAACGCGTGTTCATGAAGACAGGAGAACTCAGGGCAGGGAGCATGGGGAGGCTCTCCGGGTTGCTACGGGTATTAGCGGGAGGTGGAGGGATTTTATATATATATATATAGTATGAAATTGTGTCACATTTATAAAGCTAAGCTTGTACTTTTATCTAAGTTTGTGCCCATGGGATAATATAGCCTTGAACATCTAGGAGGGATAAACTGACACAGGAAACTGACATTTTCTTAGTGCACTATTTGCGAGCACACACACATCTCTGAACTGGAAGGCCAAGAGAATGGAGAAAGCAAGGACTGGAGGACCTGCTGGGTCTCAGGGTCACAGAGGAACATGTTCAGCTGGCATTTGGGGCTGGTGTGTCCCACAAGGGCGCCTGGACTATGGAGACTGAGCCCGAGTTGGCCCTCAGGCTAGCCCCAGCAGGCACCAGAGAACCTCACCAAGAACAGCATGAACTGGGGCTTCTGGCCACAGCACAATTAAGCCAGAAACCAGCAGTAATTTGAATAGGTAGCTTAAAGCTCACATGCATCTAGAAATTAAAGAAATAAATCTAAATCACTCATGCATCAAAAAAAAAAAAAACAATGGAAATAAGAGAATACTTGGAAATAAACAATGAACGGGCTGCATATAGAAACTCCTGCCCCTCATCTGGGACTGAGGCCAAGGTTAGCCTGGGTCATCCCTGGGGGGCCAGGGTCGCAGCAGAGGAGCCTGAGGCTGCAGGCCCTGGAGGGCCAGGAGACTCCAGTTGTCCAAGAACTCAGTCTGCAGGAGGGGAGGGGAGAGGCAAGAAATGGGGGCAGAGGTGCGAGGGCAGGAGGAGGCAGGACCTCGCGGGGGACCCATGCACTGCAAGGAGGAGCGAGGGTGTCTTCTCTTGCAGGTGGGCTCCTGCAGAGGCAGGAGAGGGGCCCCCTTGATCCCTGTAACTGAGGGTGTGGGGGTGTTAGCCCTGTTCCCGTAAGCCTCAAAACCAGGTGTTTTGAGACCAGAGAGCCCTGAACAAAGGTTCTCTGGGCTCTGGACCCCCCAGGGTGAGCTTCCTGCCCTGGAGCTGGCAGTGCCCATCTGCAGGAGGTCCTGGGGGTCCAGAGACCACAGTGACTGCTGGGCAGTAGCCCCACTCCATGAGGCTCCTGCAGGGCAGCCCTGGTCTGTGGATGCTCACCCCATCCTCAGGCAGCACCCACTTCTGTTCTGCAGAAACAGCTGCCCAGCAATGGATAGGTAGCCCCGGAGGGGATGTTGAGTAGCAGGGGCCTGATGCCCTGTTCCTACAGCCAGGCCAGGTGAGTGCTCACCTGCAGTGTCTGGTCCTGTGTCTGCCCACAGCAGGCAGCAGCCAACCCTGGGTGTGTGAGCATCTCCCGCCATCTGTGTAGTAACCCCAGGCTCTGAAGGGACGAGGGCTGGGTGGGGACAGGTTGGCTGCTCACGTTGACTAGGGCTGCCTGGTACCTGAGTGTTCCCCCCACCCCACCTAAAGCGGAGCATCCTGGTTCCTCCGTGCGGGGCTTTGTTGGGGAGAGCAAAGAAGGGGCTGGGGCAGCCCAGGGTCCACAGAGGGCTCCTGGCCACACCTCCACCTTTGTGCTTACCCAACATGGCCCCCTCCCACCGTCTTGCAGAGTCTGCCTCAGCAGCCACTGGGCCCCAGTGACCACATCTGGGGCCTCTGGCAGGGCAGAGGTGGATCCTGGCAGACCCCTTCCTCTGGACTGCGAGGGAGGCGCCGGGTGAGCGCAGCCGTGGGCAGGGGAGGGGCTCCAGCTCGGAGCCTGGGCTCCTCCTGCTGGCCTGGCCTGGAACTGCAGCTGTGCTCTGCGGGCTCAGGGAGGGGTCCTGTGTGCGCAGCGCAGCCCCGAGTCTTGCAGAGGCAGAGCGGGCTGAGGCAGAGCCTGCAGAAGCAGCTGTGACCGCAGAGCTTTCTGAGAGGGGCCACTGGCTCCCTGCAGGTCAGTGACCCTCCTGCACCCTCTCTGTTGCCAGTGGCAAGGCCCTGGGAGTGTTCGGGACCTGGGCAGCCTCTCATGCCCCCCTGGGGGCACGCAAGCCCTTGGGGCAGGTTGGAGGGTGGTGAGGAGCTGCGAGCAGGTGCTGATGCGGCATCCGCACTCACCTCTGCTGTAGAGGATGCCCAGGACCACCAGGGCTCCTGTCACCAGCAGCAGCAGCAGCAGCAGCCCCCACTCTAGGAAGCCTCGGCGCTTCTGCTCCGACTGGCTGGTTCTCTCCATCCCCATTGGGCTTTCCGACTTCCCCATCAGCAGCACTCTGGACAGGAAAGCGCACAGCTGAGCGCCCCTAGGCCAAGGGCAGGGAGAGGTGGCCAAGGGCAGCTCTGAGGCACTGTCCTCTGCTGGCTTTGGGACGCTCAGTTCTTGGTTCCTCTTCCAAGCCCATGGCCTGGCCCTTGTACTAGCCTCAGGCTGCAGCCTCTGAGTGCCCGGGGGCACCTTGCGGTGGGGAAAGCTGGCCATGGAGGCAGACTCCTCTCAAGGTCAGCTTCTCTCTGGGCCACTCTGGCAGGCAGGGACTAGTCCTGGGACCTTGCTGCTCTGCACTGCAGACCTAGGGGGCTCAGCTCCTGTGTTGTTGAGGGGCCTCTGCTGCAGAGCCTGCAGGGCTGTTGGTGCTCAGGGCTGTCCTAGAACTTGGAGCCTGGGTGCTGGGTCAGGGAGGTGGCTCAGGCCACTGGACTTTCTGTCCATCTTTCCTGTTGGAACCCAGGTGCTTGAGAAGGGGACATAAATGATCAGCTCCCATGGTGACCACACAGGCCAGGAAAAGACCAGCGGCGCCAGATAGCCCTGAAGCCCAGCCCTAGAAGCCACCTGGCTGGGTGCAAGCTCTGGCCATCCCCCATCTTGTCAGTATAGAGGGCACACCTCCTTGAGCCAGGCCGATAGTGGGTAGCAGAGAGGACACACAGAACTGGGGACAGGTTGCTGCTGTGGGCAGCACAGAGGGCTGGCAGGGACAGGAACAGTATCTGAAGGCCTCCAGGTTTGTCTGTGGGCATGTGAGTATGTGTGTGTGTGCTTGCACGGCTGTGCCTGAGTGTGAGTGGGGGCAGTGCATGCATCCCTGGCTGCCCCTGCTGGGGTCCCTGGGGAGGAGCTGGCTGCCCTCTTGTGCTCCAGGCCACAGCCATCAAACAAGCACACACCCGATGTACTGGTGCCCTGGCCTAACCCACACGGGAAGGTGGAGCATTTGGGACAAGCAAGGATGACACACTGAGTCCTGCCTCTGGGAGGTCGTGGGAGCCACTGGCACTGAGCAGTCTTGGGTCCAGCGTTCTCACCCAGGGCGCTGGCCGGCTGTGCCTGAGTCCTGTCCTGACTCACTGGGGGCTCATGTGTGTCTCTTATGCTACCTAAGCTTCACCTGCCAGATGGCCCAACTTGAGAGGTTGGCTTAGAAACAGCAAGTCAGTTCCCACGAAGGCTGCATGACCAGGGCATCTGCCATGCCCTCAGGATCCTGGCTCTGGGTTCCACCTGAGCCTTCCCTGAATCTAGCTCCTGCCTAGCGCCTCCCCTGAGATGAACCAGAACCTCAGTGCTGATGCGTCCCATGCTCTCTGGACTTTTCTCTGAGGGTCTCTTCTGTGTCCAGACCAACCTGTCCCCCAGCTGCAGAAGCCACACCTTGGAGCCATCCTGAGCCCTGCCCAGCCCTGACCCGTCCTAGCCTCAGTGCTGCAGTCTGACCTGCCCTCACTCCTACCGCACACGGCCTGTTCCAGGCTGGCCACTGCACATGGTGGAACACGGGGACCTTCTGGCAAGGATGGCTGCCTGTGCAGAGAGGCTGCTGCCCAGGTGCAGGTGGAGCCCTGCAGGAACGCCTTCCTGTCCTGCATGAACTGGGCTGGCCCAGGGAGGGGCCTTGAAGTGCTGCCCAGGACAGCCGGCCACACGGCACACCCTCAGCAGACCTTACCTTTCTACCTCTCGAGAGTGGCGCAGGGACCCCAAGGCTGGGATGAGTCAGGCCAAGAAGGTGGGCTCAGGTGGAGGAAAGCAGGTCAGATAGGGCCACCCTGGGAGGTCACACTGAGCAACTTCCTGGGGGTCCTTTGTGATGCAGGGTGGTTCCCTGGAGGTGGTTCTAAGCTGGGGAGTTCCATGGGGGCTGGGGTGGGGGAGGGGCAGGTGCAGCTCCTGGCTGCTGGGGTCCCTTGCTGAGGGGTATGCCTGCCCAGGGCCTCTGGCTCCTCTGGCCCCCGCCTCCCAAACTCCTCTCTCCCCACACTCCCATCTTGACCCTTCAGTCTACTGAGTTGTTGAGCAGGAAAGCCAGGACCTCTGCCCTCCCTGCCTGCCTGCACCAGAGATGCTGGCCAGGATTTTCTGTTCCCAGCTGCCTGCTAGGGCTTTCTGGCCACCTCCCTGACATACTTTCCATTTAGTCCCTACAAAGGGGGTAGGTTGGGGGTGGGGGTGGGGGTGGGGGGCGGGGGCCGGGGGCTTTCTAGGCATAAAGCAAGGGTGGTCCCGCTCGGTGGGGGTCTGTAGGGTTGCCAGGGAGGGTCCTGCCCAGAGATACTAGTGTGGGACTCAGTTGCTTCCGACTGCCCGCAGGGAACTGTGAGGTTCAGACCCAACCTAAGGGGCAAGGAAGCCCTGCTGGGGGCCGGAAGGGCTTCATGCTCAGGCCCTGGGGCTGTGTTTCAAGGCTTCAAAGCATGAACCCAGGACCCAGCTCTGCTTGTTGATGTGGGGGGTCTCTGAGCACAGAGGCCCAGTGGGGACACAGGCTTTCCCTTCTCCAGGCCCCACTCGGTAACCAGCTTCCATTTCAGAATCCCATGGGCCCTTGGCCTCTGTACGGGCATCCATCCGTTAGGGCCAGGTCACGCAGCCAGGGATCCTGAGCAAAAGGGCTCTCAAGTCCACCCTTCACCAGAATGCCCACGCCCGGTGGTGTTGGAGGCTTCCAGTACACATTCAGGTGGCCCTTGAGGGCCATGCCCTGGGAGGAGGCCACTTCCAGCTGCAGCCAGGCTGGGTTCAGACCCCACTCCCGACCTCCCTGAAGCTCAGGAAAGGCTCCAACTCAGCTTCTTGGTTATCTCCAGAGCCCCCTGCCCTAGGCAGTAACCAGCCCAGGGTCAGGAGCTACAGTCTTGAGGCCACCTGGTCTGCTGGCCTAAATGGGAACAAAGTCAAGGTCAGAGGAGTGTTCTCACTCCTGGGACCCCTTGCTGGGGAGCTAGGAGAGGGCCAGGGTCCATCCAGGCCAGCTGGACTCTCCTCCCAGAGTGCAATCACCATGGGGTAGCCAGAGTCCTTTGGAGACTGTCTTTCTACACCCTGACGATAGCAGACCCTTTTGGAATGTCACAGAGCCTCTGGTCCCCAGCCTGCAGGGCCTCAAAGGGTGAGAAGCCTGCGTCATCCACTCATCAGGGCCTCCTCGACCCCGGGCCCCCAGGGCCAGCCCTGCACACTCCCCCTCATACCCTAGACTGTTCACCACCCTCACCAGTCAGACAGCCCTTGCCCCTTGCCCAAGGCCACCTGGACACCTGGGACTCAAAGGCTGGGCCGTCTCTAGGGATGCCCTGCTTCCTGGATCTCCCCAGTCTGGCTGTGCTCAAGAGGCCCCGGGGCCTGTGTGGGCACCTGGTAGCCAAGAGAAGCTGAGAAGGGACTCTACAAGCCAAGGAGGCTGCAGATCCAGCGCCGGCCAGGAGCCTCCGTGCAGCTCAGCTTCCACGAGGGGCTAGCACGTGCGGGCTGAGCCCACCACAGAGCCAGACAGCTTGGAGCGGGGGTCCCAACCCTTTCTCTTAGAGGAGGTCAGGGCAAAGCAGGGACCCCTGCAGAGGTGGCGTCCCTCCTCACTTTAGTCGGGGCACCAGCACGTGTCTAGAGAATCGGCCTTTCCACGCTGCCACGGGGGCCGCCCTTGGCCCACCCTCCCTGTCCTCAGGTTTAGACTGGCAGGTCCTGTACCCTGGCACAACCCAGCACCCACAGGCATGTCCCGTGGGTGTTGGCCCTCAGGGTGTTGGTCTCGTACTGCCCGAGGTCTGTCTCATCCAGCCACTGGCCCACCCTCCATAGACGGGTCTCAGGCCCTCTCCTGTGAGAAGGGGTTTGTGGGTTTGTCACAGGTGCAGGAGAGAATGCGTGTCCAGTGCCAGGCAGAAGGTGTGGTCAGGCTTCCTTGAGAGGGGCCTGGCCACCTGAGCTGGAGTGGGGCTGTGCTGGAGTGGCAGGCTGGTCTCTGAACTTGGCAGGCGCTCCTTCCTCGATCCCCACTGTTGCTTCGCCTGGTCACCTAGTCAAGAACCCCAGCCACCCAGCAGCCCTTTCCAGTGAATTGCTGCTGCTGGAGCCACCAACCTGCCCCAGGGCCCTGCCTGATCCAAACACTGGTGCACGAGTGGCCCCAAGGGACCTCCAGGTGGGGGGGCATTAGCCTGGTACCCAGGACACTCCAGGATGGGGTGGCTTTAGCCTGCTTCCCTGGGGCCCTCCAGGACAGGGTGGCATTAGCCGGCTGCCCCAGGGCTTGACTGCAGCGTGAGCTCCTTCCAGTGGGGATCGGGAGCAGGAGGGGTGGTGCCAGGGCTTCCCACAGCTGGAGCTGTCACCGTGTTGGTTGTGAAGTGCCAGCCAGATCAAGGTCTGGGAGCCCAGCACTGCTGTACTGGGCTGATGGCAGCCATGGTGACTGCAAGGGCAGAGGGGTGCCCGGAGCTCAGTCTAGTCCTCCACTACCACCTGGCAGCTCTAGACCCACGAGGGTCAGGCCGTGGCATCCCCCTGGGTGTGGGTAAAGAACAGGGGTGGGCTGAGGAGGAAAGGGCTTATGTACCTGAGAACTTGCCAGACTCCATAGTTCACACTAGAGACCTGGGGACGAAGGGCCTTAGGCCAACTGGATGCACAGGCTTTGCTGAGTGGGTCATCCACTCATCAGGGCCTCCTCGACCCCTCGATCCTCAAGGGGTTCCAAGTTCCCTGTGTCAGCTCGTGGTCACTGCTGGGAGCGACCCACAGGGCACTGGGTTGAGTGAAGCCTGGACTCCTTGGGGGTCTATAGTTAGTGATCTGGCTTGGCCAGAAATCCCCTAGTAGAGGAAGCAACTGAACCGGGGCAGCCCGGGAAGGACACATCCAGGCCTGTGTTCTCAGCCTCCAGTTGAGCAGTGAGGGGCTGGGGACCTGGGAGGCAGGTCAGAGGTTGCCCAGGGAGGTGGGCAGATTTGAAATCCTGGAGAAGCCCCCCAGGCAGAAGGCCTAGACCTGTGGGATGCAGCCCAGCTTCCTGGGCTCCTCAGCTCAAGTCTCAGAGGGGCTGCGGGCTGCTCAGGCCTGGAGCAGCTGCCTCTCCAGGTAAAGCCTGAGCTGGGGCCCTGTAGGGACCAAGACTCAGCCTTGTCCTCAGGAGCCAGCAGCCTGCTGTCAGGGTGGAGGTGTGGACAGGAAGAGCAGGCGTGTCTCCAAACCTTCAGGCCAGCGCGACGAAACACGAGACCCAGCAGCTGAGCAGCTACCAAAATATATTTCTCACAGCTCTGGAGGGTGGGAGTCCAAGATTCAGGGTCTGGGAGGACCTGGCTCACAGTGGTGCCCTCCACTGTCCTCATGGGAAGGGGTGAGGGGCTTCGGGCTGTGTTTGTTTGAATGAGGGCATCGATCCCCTGCCCAGGGCCCTGCTTCCAGCACCCCTCCCAGGTGGGAGGACGGCAGGAGAAAACGCAGCCTCAACCCTTACCACCCACCCAGGCTTCTGGAACTCCCTGAACCTGGTCCACCCCGGCCTGGGGCTGCAAATGTTTGTTGAGCCAATGAATGGACAGATGGACAGACAGAAGGATGGATGGAGACGGATGGCAGAGGAGCGGCTTGGCAAGGCCTTGTGGTGGGAAATGCTGCAAACTCAGGAGGGATGTGACGGTCCTGAGCAGGGAAGTCTCAGCATCCCACGCCAGAGCCCAGAGCCCCGGGTGCATGCCAAGGGGCCTGGCTTTGTGGGAGGCTGCCCAGTGCAGGGGCTGAGCCACTCCATGGAGGGGGGAGGCTGGGCACCCAACACCGAGCCACCCGAGGGCCAGGAAGGTGGCAGGGCACTGGCCAGGCAGCCGGGAGCACTCCAGGGGGAGAGAGGCAGGGTGCCCAGGATGGGGCCTGAGAGAGGGACAGCTGCAGGTCAGAGCAGCTGGCAGCCGGAGGATGCTTCCCTCTGGGTTTGTGCCTTCAGCCTCTTCAGGCCGCTGTGGCTGGGGTTCACCAACAGGCCGCTCTGGGCAACCGTCCACGCCTCTCTGTAGTGCTGTTCCTCCAGGCAGCACTGCCCGAGCCGCAGGAACATGCTGGCGGTGGGTGCCTGGCCTGGCTGTGCCCACAGGCAGCTTTGGGCCAAGGCGGGTGCCAGCTCGAGGGCCTGGGCGAAAGCCCCTGTGGCACCCTCCTCATCTCCCAGGCTCAGTAGCAGGCGGCCCTGGGAGCTGAAGTCCTCTGCTCGTCTTGCTAGGTCACTGTCCCCGGCTCCCTCCTGGATCACGTGGTCCAGGTCCTGGAGTGCCCGGTCAAATTCCTGCAGCTCAGCCAGGCAGGCAGCCCGCAGACGCAGGTGGCACGTACTGCCACCACCAGCTAGGATGGCCAATGAGCAGTAGCCCAGCGCCCGCCTGGGGTGCCCTGTGTCCAGGAGGATGCTGGCTTCCTGGGCTGCTGCCTGCAGAGGACATGTAGGCAAGTAGGTGGTACCAGGTCATCATAGAAGCCCACTGCCCCTACCTGCCAAGCCTGCTGGCCTTGGGCGGGGAGGCCTCTCCCTGCGACTCCCACTACCCTGCCAACTGCAAGGCCCGGCTCAGACCACGCTCTCCTCAGCTGCCACTCTTCCTGAACTCAGCCGGGACGCCTGCATTTCTGTCCTGTGGTCCTCTCCTGGGCAGCCCTACAGCCCCACCTCCTGGCAGGTCTCTGAGCCTCAGAGGCACCTTTCCGCGGGCTCCCCAATGGGGCTGCTGCCTGGCCCCACCACCCACTAAGGTGCCAGGACCCTTAGGACAGGAGCCACAGTGGCCTCTGCCTAGCCCAGTCCCTTGGTGCAGCTTCCCCCAAGGTCAGGAGAGGACGGCCAGCTGTGCACAAACTAGCTCCCCTCTGTTGCAGTCCCTGCACCAAAGTCAAGGTTGGGGACAACACATGCTGCCCACCACCCCCGCTCCGACTCTCACTGCATCTTGCTCTAGTGTGTACAGGCCTATGGACGCCCAGGCGCTGGGTTTGCTGTGTGCTGGACTCGTCCCCAGCCTCAGGTACCCTTGAGGCAGGGCCAGAGGCCAGTCAGTGAGCGCTGCCCACCTTAGCCCTCCTTTCTGGACTGCGACTGACGGTCACTGCTGGCCAAGCCTGCTACCTCCCTGCCCCCCAGGCAGTTTCCTTCCTGAGCTGAAGTCCACACTAGGGAAGCTGCCAAATGCCTTCTCTCCTGTCCATGGACCCTGCTGCTTCAGTCAGCTATGGACAGAAATCACAAGACTCCACAGTAAACCTGCTAGCCTCCCATGGCCTTCGGCGGCTCCCCAGGACCCCAGGAATGAGGCACACTGCAGACTCCCCAGCTTTTCCGGGTGTCCCTCTCTCCCGCCTTCCAGGCAGCCAAGTTGTGCACCGTGTGCCTGGCCGCTGCCATGCCTCCCCCGACCCCACTCCCAGTCTTTGCCACCCGGAGGAAGGGGCAGAGCGCCCGGGGCTTCAAGGGTGCTGCCGCAGGGAGCAGGCGCCAACGGGACAGGGATGGAGGGTCCCCAGGCCGCGCTGAGATCAGGGTCCAGGGGCCTTGCCAAGGGGGCTTGGGACCTCTCCCGACCCTCCTGAGACCGAGGGGCACCAAGGGGCCTAGCAGGGTCTGGAGCGTGGGCTTGGGCACTGCTCGTGTCATATGCGACCTCGAGGGACGCTTGACCACTCTGCTGGGCTGGCCCGCGGGTGTCGGCTCCCAGCGCTGAGGGTGGGCGCGGACTCAGCGGAGCACCGTGCGCCTCCGCCACCCGCCGCGCAGCACCAGGGCACCGCGGAGCCCGGGGAGCGCAGGCGCAGTGCCGCGGGGAACGCCGCCGGCACAGCCGCTGCCCGGAGGCTCCAATCACGCCGCAACAGTGCAGCGACTCTCCAGGACCAAAGCCAGCCCCTGGGCTCCGCGGCCCCTGCCATTTCCGGGTAGCTGGAGACTCCCACGCGCCAGGACCCCATCAGAGCTTGCGACCCCTTGGAGTTCCGAGGCTGTGCCAGCTGGCCCCTCCTTCCATCCCAGAGAGCACAGTCCAGGCTGCGGAAAGACCGCAGTCCAGCCCCTCCTCCAGGCTGGACTCCGCCGTCAGACCCCTTCCCTGAAATGCCTGCTGTGGTTCTGTCTCCTGTGGGGCGGCTGCCAGGACCCCAGGGGCAGCGGGAGAGGGAAGCTCCCCTAAGCACACGCAGGTCCCCGGGGTGTGACCCTGGGTCTCTGGCTGCGAAGCTCAAACTTGTGCTCTTGGCCTCCCAACTCGTGGTGCTTTGCTGGCCTGACCTGGGCTCTGGGGTGGGCTTCTTGCCTGGAGGAGCTGCCCCCTGCTGGCTCAGCCCAGCTCTGGGGAGGGATGCTCCCTTCCCACCCTGTCACCTGTGCCCCTGGCAAAGAAGCCCAGAGGCCATGGGAGTGTGTGTGTGTGTGTGTGTGTGTGTGTGTGGTGGGGGGCCAAGTGGGAAGAGGCCCATCTTCCAGGGCAAGACCTGGCACCTCCTACTTGTACCCTACCCCAAATCTGACTGGCACCAGCCCAGCAGTGGTGATGAGCTGCCTGTGTGGTGGGCCCCAGGCTCTCAAGCTTGTGATGCTGTGGAGGGACTGGTGTGGGCGCGGTGGGGTCTGTGCACACCTGGGTGATGCTCTGCCGCTCTGAGGCCTCCAGGAGCTGCAGCAGGAAGCGCAGGTCTTGGGCGTCTGTCTCGGCCAGGCACTGCAGGTCCCGCACAGCAGCTGGCACCTCTCCCTTCTTGAGCTGCAGCAGGCCCCGCCGGGCCCGGGCTGCCTCTGATGGGGGCGTGGGGCGCAGGGCTTCCTGCAGATGGATGCCAGCCTCCTCATAGCTGCCTGTGGAGCCAGGAAGGACAGTTGACGGGGAATTCACGGGGGTGTGAGACGTGCCTTCCCCACTCCATGCTGGCTGGGGGCAGCTGACAGACACAGGCTCGGCCTCAGGAGGACAGAGCTGCGAGCTGCACACTGGGAATCCATCTGGGCTGCATGGACTCACCTGCAGACCTGCCCCTGTCCCCACTGTGTGACCCCTGTGGGGCAGCAGGGCTCTGACTGCGCTTCTGGAGGTCACCACAGGGACCGCCTTCTCAGGGAGCAGCGCAGCCTGGGTGTGAGCAGCAGGAGGTGCTGAGAACCCTCCTGAAGCCCTTGGTGGGCAGAGGCAGGCTGTCAAGAGCATCCTTCAAGTAGGGGTGAGCTCTGGGGTGATGTGGAATTGTCAGGAAAGACCCACAGTTGGCACACATGGGCCAGGGAGGGGCTGACCTCCCCTGGACTGCAGTGGACCCCTGCTTCATACGCATGAGTGTGTGGGCAGGAGCGGGGCTCCTTCTGCATAGCCCCAAGTCAAGTGAGAGCCCTGCCTACAGACTGGGCCCCGGGCTTTGAAGCTGTGGAATGGGGCAGAGGGGCCTCAGGAGCCCTGCAGTCCAGGGGCTCTTCTTTTGTTTCACAGAGAAGAATACAGCAGGTCAGGGGTGAGGGACAGATGTCTGTGTCCCCAACTCCTGGGCCCACACGTACCCAGCACCATGAGGATGTCTGTAAGGAGGAGGTGCCAGCTGGGCTGTGTGGCATCGATTTTGGTCAGTGCCTCCCCCACTGCAAGGAGGCTCTGGGTGTCCTTGTCCCCAAGAGAGACCCCCGTGTCCAGAGGTTGGCTCAAGAGGGCCCGGCAGCGGGAGTGGAGACCCTGTGTAAGCGGCACCCGAGCTTCTGGCCTCAGAGAGCTGATCTCAAGGACCACAGTCCCCGGGTCGAGTCTCAGAGCAGAGATAATGTCATCCACCGCGTCCTGCAGGGAAGAGGACAGACTGGGTGTAGGGTCATCCCAGCCGGGAGGTATATTCCCTATTCTTGGGCCTCAGGTCCTCTCCTTGGGGTCCTCCAGGATCTGCCCTGTCCAGCTCACTTGCCCGTCCCGCTCTCCATGGCTGCAGCCCTCATGCCCCATCCCATTTTTATTGAGCATCTGAAGGACCCAGCTCACTGGCTTTCATCCCCCAAAGTTTACCAGCCCCGAGACCCCTTTCTGAGGCCAGGCCCTGCATCTGCCCATCAGTCCCGAGTTCTGCCCAAGCCCATGGCACCCTCCTCGGGTAGCTCCCTCCCAGCGGGTGACTCCAGAGCCGGCGGGTGTTCAGGCACACATCAGGTGCTCTGCAGAGCCTGGGGCCATGGCATCCCAGGCGTGGGAGGCCCAGTTCTAGCAAGGGTCCTGGGGGGCCTGGGAAGGGGGCTTGGTGTGCAGAGCAGGAAGGCCACCCTGAGGGCCATGGGACAGAGGTGGGCTGGCTGGTGCCTGAGGGGCAGCGAGCACAGGTCAGAAAATGGAGGGCTGGGTGTGCTGTTCAGAGGATGGAGGCCCTACCCATGGCCTGGAAGGACAGGAGGCCAGGGCAGAGGCCAGGCCCTGTAGGACGGCTTGATCAGTGGATCAGGGTAACACATTCGCATGAGTCCTGGCCAGTGGTGGGGTGCCCGCGGGGCCATCTCCCACCTCTTCTCTTCCTAGCTGTCCTGTGCCCGGTGCCTCCGCCTTCCCTTCCCACCTTTATGGGGTCAATTGAGTATTTTCAGTATTTCATGTCTGTTCCTCCGTTGGCCTTCTAACAGTGCCTCTTTATATTGCGTTAGCATTCGCTCTGCGGCTCCCAGCATGTCCCAAGGCGCACAGTGGGTGCACAGTTCTGGAACTGGGGCTCCATGCACAGCGAGGACCCAGGATGGCGAGCCCTCCCTCCCGCTGCCACGTCCTTACAGGTAAGCCAGAAACCTGCTAGCACATGTGACCACTGACGTGACCATTGACGTAGGGAGCTGCATCCAGAGAAGCCATGCTTGCATTTAAGGACACCAGCCATGGGGGGCCTTTGGCGCCCCTGCCCTGCAGTGCTGCTGGGCACCCTCCCGTGTCAGGTCTTTGAGGGGATGTTCTAGCTGCAAAGAGAATTTTGGGTCACCTTTATCTTTTAGTGGTGGCTTCGGCTGTTCCTCAGACAGGGCCGTCCCTGGTGGCGCCCCCTTCCGCCCAGGTGCTGTTTCTTCGCTGCTGGCTGTTGTCTTCCTCCTGTTTGGAGGCACTGAGCTCGGCCTCCTGGGTTCCCTTTGTCCTCTGGGCAGTGGTGAGCTTCTGGGCAGGTCCCTGCCGCTGTCCCCTCGTTCTTCTCTGCTCCTCTGGGAGCCCAGTGGTGCAGCTGGCATGGCTGTGACTGCCCCAGAGCACGTCCTTTTAAAGACCGAGTCCCCACTGTTCTTCAGGTTGGCTGTGGGTCCTCCTCACATCAGTCCTTCTTGGAGGTTTCCCTTTGGTCATTGAGCCAGGCAGTTGCCTTGGAATTCTGGCTCTTGTGCTCGTCCACTCTGCCATCTCCACTGGATTCTTCCACTCGTTCGAGCCTGTGGCCGCTGCTCTGAGCACCTGGCTGTGCGTTCCAGGGCTCGGAATCATCTTGGGCTGTTTCTTCTGAGCATTTTCTTGGGCATGGGTTGTGCTTCCCTGGTTTTGATCTGTGCTCTGGGCTGGGTGCTGGGTTTTGTTCTGGTGGACACTTCGGTCACGGGGGGAGGGGGGACATTCTGGTCTGGCCAGGTGTGGCTTTGTTCTTTGGTAGAGCAGGTTGATTTCCATCTTGAACTTAGTCCTGAGGTGGGGGCCTTCTCACAGACTGTGGCCCTTTGGGGTCTCAGATGAATCCCCGTGATATCAGAAAAGCTCTCGAACTTGGCGTCCCCTGCCCTGCCCGGCCCTGGTCGCTGCTCAGCTGTGGGCCCAGCACAGGTAATCCCTGCTTCTGCTGTGCTCTGCATGCGGGCAGCCAGGCCTGCAGGGCCCCTGCAGGCCTCAGGAGGACTCTTGGTGCCAGCCTTCTGCTCAGGCCCTCCTCTCTGCTTCTGTCCCCATGACTTCTGTCCCCGGGGAGGTCAACAGCAGGACCTCCCCGGCCCTGACCTGGCTGGCTTCCTGCCCTGAGCACCCAAGGCTCCCCTATGGCAGTGTGTGTCCGAGTGCCTTCCTTCTGGGGCTGAGTGATGTCCCCGGTGTGGACAGGCGTGTTCTGCTTTCTGTTCTCCGCTCAGTGGCCACAGGCCCTTTGTGAGTCGCGCTGCTTGAGCACAGACAGTTTCCCTCGTGGCCATGCCACCGGGCGCTCCTACCAGCAGTTACACAGTGCTCCGCCTTCCGCGGCTTCGACAGCACATGTCCCTTTTTGAATCTTGACCACAACCATCCCGACAGGTGCACGGTGGCACTTCCCCGAGGACTGGTGACACTGGACGTCGAGCCCTTTGCCCCCGTGAGCTGGGTGTGCCTGGCTGTCGAGCTGCAGTTCTGTGTCGCTGGAAGCCCTGGCCAGGTGTGGATTTGCCTGTTTTCTCCTGTTCTCCTGTGGCCTCTTCACCCTGTTTGTAGGGTCCCTTGATGCACGATAGTTCCCAGTGTCTCTGAAGTCTGATTTGTCATTTTCTTTTGTTGCCTGTGTTTGGTGTCAAATCTAAGAAACTGTGTCCAAATCCAAAGTCATGAACCTTTTCCCAGTGTATTCTTCTAACAGTTCTGTAGTTTTAGGTCTTATGATTAGGTTATTTTTTCCCCCATAGTGGGATTGAACCCAGGGGCACTTTACCACTGAGCTGCAGCCCCGACTCTTTTTATTTATTTATTTTTTGGGGACAAGGTCTTCCTAAGTTGCTGAGGCTGGCCTCAAACTTGCCATCTGCTACCTCAGATGTACCTAATTCATTTGAGGTACTTTTTGCGTATGGTGTGAGGTGAGGGTCCAGATCCATTTTTTGCTTGTAGTTTTCCCAGCATCATGTATTAAAAATATTTTTCTTTCCCCACTGAATGGTCTTGGCATGCTTGCCAAAAATTGCCTAACCACATGTGCTCAGGTGCAGGAGCATCTCCATGCCTTCAGCCCTCCCTTCCATCTCTCCCCATTCTATCCTAATGGACTGTGCCTTGACAGAGAGCACCCCTTTGTAACCTTGGGCCTTCACTGGTCCAGGACTGTATATAAGCTTCTGTACTTTCTGGAATAAACGGTGTTTCTGCATCTCGCTCTGGCAGAGCAGTTTTTTACCTACACCCCGGGGTCTGACTCCGCGGGCCGTCACCCCCATCCTGGGAGACCCCATTTCGTCTTCCCCGGAGACCCCTCTCATCTCTCAGGACCCCAACTCGTCGAGTGGACCCATGCAGCGCGACCTTAAAGCAATACTCAGGGTTCTTTCTGGGCTCTCTGTTCTGTCGGCCCCTGTGTCTGTCTTCATGCCAGCAGCACACTGTGATGCTAGCTGTGACTGTCCCATGGAGAGAGTAGGGTCCAGCTCCTCCAGCCTTGTTCCTTTTCAAGACTGTTTTGCTATTTGGAGTCCCTTGAGTTTACACATGAGTTTTGAGATGAGTTTTTCTACTTCTGTAGAGAACATCATTGGGTTTTTAAAATATACATATTTTTAGCTGTAGATAGAGATGATATCTTTTTTTGGAAGGATACCAGGGATTGAACTCAGGCGTACTAAGCCACTGAGCCACATCTCTAGCCCTATTTTGTATTTTATTTATTTAGAGACAGGATCTCATTGAGTTGCTTAGCACCTCACTTTTGCTGAGGCTGGCTTTGAACTCATGATCCTCCTGTCTCAGCCTCCTGAGCTGCTGGGATTATAGGCTTGCACCACCGTGCCTCGTGACAGGTATCTTTATTTATTTTTATGCGGTGCTGACAATTGAAGCCAGTGCCTCACTCATGCTAGGCAAGCACTCTGCCACTGAGCCACCATTCCAGCCTGTCATTGGGCTTTTGATAGGGATTGCTCGGACTCTGCAGATCCTCCCGGGTAATGCGGACAGGTCGACAGTGTTGAGTACTCTAATCGGGGAATGTGGATTGTGGGTCCCGTGACTTCCTCAGCTTCTCCCAGCGATGTTTTGTCGTTTCCATGGGATGCGTCTTTCACCTCCTGGGGAGGTTAATCCTAGACACTTTATTACTGATGCCCTTGTCGTCAGGATGCTTTCTGAGTGCCCTCCTAGGTTGTGTGTTGTTGGTGTGTGGAATCGCACTGGTGCCGTGTGTCGACCTGCTTGGTGTCCTGCATTTTCCTGGATTCCGTTACTGCCGGAGGATTCTGGGAGACCCCCGCGGGGTCCCTGCCCATGAGGCCCTCTTATCTGTGCAGCCTCTTCCTCTCTTGCAGGCCGGGTGCCCTGTGCCTCTTTTTGCCGCCCACCTGTTTCTGCGCCAGCGTCAGTGCTGGGCGTGGCGGAGGTGGCCTTCCTGGCTGCTCACCTGGGAGGGAGAGCTTTCACCTGACCGCTTCGCCATGACGTCCACTGTGGGTCTCACACACGCCTTTCACCATGCTGGCCGCTGGCTCCCATGCCTGCTTTGCTGAGCATTTTCACCGAAAGCCTGTTGAATTCTGTCAAATGTCATTTCCGCATCTGTCGAGGTCATGGCGTATGTCCCTGCGTTCTCTAATGCCGGGGACCCAATGGGGCCTGTGTGTGCAAGTACCTCACAGGCCCAGACGGATCCGCCTGGTCTGTGCGCCCTCCTAGGTGCTGAATGTGTTGCTGGTGTTCTGTTGAGGTCGCTGGCCTCGGTGTCCGTCAGGGTGTCTGTCTGGTTTTCTTGTACTCTCTGGTCTTGGTGTTGGGGTGTCGTTGGCTTCTGGGTGACTTAGGAAGTTCTCCCTCTTCTTTGGTTTTTCTTGAAAAGTTGAGGCGAGTTGGTGTTAATTCTCTGAATGTTCAGCGAATTCTCCAGGGAACGGCACAGGCCCAGGGCCTTTCCCTGTTGAGAGAAGTCTGGGTGCTGGCCTGGCCTCCTCAGTGCCTGTGGGTGTCTGCAGGCTTTTCGGTTTCTCCACGACCCTCTTGCAGGTTTCCCGCTTCTTGGTTCCATGCTGTCCATCTGGTTGTGCGGCTCTCCGTGGGCCCTGCCACAGTCCCTCCTCTTTCTGTAGAACTGGCGGTCCCGTCCCCACTGTCATTGCTGGCTTAGAGATCTGAGTTCCTCTCTCTCTCTGTCTCTCTTTGGTACCAGGGATTGAACCCAAGGGCTCTTCACCACAGAGCCACATCCCCAGCCCTTTATATTGATTTTTTCATTTGTTTATTTTGAGACAGGCCCTTGCCAGGTTGCTGAGCCTGGCCTTGAAGTTGGGATCATGTCTCAGCGTCTGAGTCACTGGGATCACAGGTCTCTCCTCTCTTTTTAAGTCCATCTAGCTAACAGTTTGTCAGTTTTGATTTTTTTCAAGAGACCAACTTTGGGTTTCATTGATTTTCTCTGTTGCTTTTCTAGTCTTAATTTGGTTGATCTCCGATCTTCAGTTTTCTTTCTTTCTGCTGCCTTGGGTCCAGTGGCTCCCTAGGTTGTTGGACTGGTGACTTGAGATCTTTGTAGTATGTGTATTTGCAGCCCTGAGTTCGGCCTGGCACTGCCTGCGTGTGACCCGCGCCTTCTGGTGTGCTGTGTTCATTTTCGTCAATTCCCAAGGGTTTTCTGTCCCTTGGTGGTGATTCCTCCTGTGATCCTTCAGCGCCCCACCTTGCGCAGAGCGAACAAGAGGCAGAGCGGTTTGGCAAGGCTGCCTACCTGGCCCGGTCCACTGTCTGGGCGCCACACCCCTGCTCAGGAGCAGACCCCAGGAGGGTGCCACAGGGTCAGGGTGTGGCACGCAGGGAATCGCAAACCAGGAGGGTCCACAAAGAAACAAGCAGAACCTGTCTTGCTGCCCCCCACTCCGCAATTGGCTCTCAACGTCTTGTTCTGCATTGCGGCAGTTTCTGCAGAAGGTCTTAAGTGTGTGATTGCTCATTCAAAAAGCAGGTAAGTTAGGTTCAGACCAGAGCTCCAAGGGCTCCGTGGGCTGCACCCACAGCAGACGTGACTTACTCCTTCTGTGCTTGTCCTATAAATCTTTTTTTTTAAAAATATTTTTTAGCTGTAGATGGACACAGTGTCTTTATTTCATTGCTCTGTATGTGGTGCTGAGGATCGAACCCAGGGCCTCACGCATGCGAGGCAAGCGCTCTACCGCTGAGCTACAATCCCAGCCCCTATAAATCCTTTTTAACATAGAGTCTGTGGAGCAGGCCAATGTGGTGGAGGGGACGCCTCATGGCCTGTGCCCCTATAGAGGGACACTTGCAGCCACTAAGGAATTATTTTAAGCTGGGGAGCCTCCACCAACCCTTGGGGCACACCCATCCATGCAGGGAGGCTGGGAGGCATGGTAAGGCGGAGCTCCCTGGAAGTAGATCTGTGGGGATGCAGCTCTGGCTGCCTTGGTGCAGGTGGGGAGGGGCACGTCTGATGGGCACGTCGTGGCCCAGGACACCTGGCCCTGCTAGCTCTCCTTGGGTGCAGGAGGAAGGCAATGCCCTGGTCTCCCTGCCCCACCTGCCCAGCCCCGGTGGGGAGAGCGGCCCAGCACCTGCAGCTGGTCCAGGGCCAGGAACACGAGGGCCCGTCCACACAGAGCCTGCACGTTGCCCGGCGTGGCCCGCAGCACGGAGTTGAAGTCAAACAGCGCGGTCTTCTTCTGGCCGAGGAGCCCATAACAGCGGGCTCGGACAAGGAGGGACTCATTGGCCTCTGTCCCTGTAGGAAGTGGGCATGGTCAGGACATGGCTGTGGTTGGCCACTTGTCCGGGTCCCTCCTGGTGCCCAGGATGCGGGGCCACCGTGGGGAGCTCACACTTCACTGGGCAGCAGGTCCGGGCAGGTCAATGGCTGCGGGGGAGGGAGTCCACTAGGAGGTGGCATCTGGGAGGTCTGGCGGACAGCTGGGGGACTTCTGAAAGGTGGGGTCACTACACTGCCTCTGAGGCGAGCCAGGCGAGGGGGACAGGGAGTCCCAGGGTGGCTTGGGAAGGGTATGAGGCTCTAGTCATGCAGCTGGGGGAAGCCTCCACCTGCCAGGAGGAAGAGGACCCTCCCCAGAGGGGACACCACTGCCACGTGGGTGTCTGTCCAGTGCTGGACACAAGGAGAGCGAGCTTGGCCCTGAGGCTTCTCCCAGCCCTGTCCCTTCCCTGCCATTGCATGGAGCCTTGTGGGCTTGCTGGCAGCTGCTCGGGGGCAGAGGAATCCCCTGCAGTCTGGAGGCTGCACCTGCCAACGCCCTGCACCTGGAGCTCGCGTGAGCCTGCGAGAGACTTTCCCTCCCCTGAGCGCCTCGTGTCCCACACAGCACCGAGCACACCCCAGTCTCAGACACACAGGTCCTGGCCCACACCTGGGGCCAGTGAAAGGCAGCAGCATCCCTGTGCCCAGCCTCCTGGGTGGGCGGTGGCCAGTGTGGAGGCTGGTATGCGCACAAGGCCTGGGAAGGCCTCAGGATCCAGTGCCTCAAGCCCCTCACTGGAGCGGAAGGAGCTGGGAAAGGGGTCTGTTCATCTGTGGGGCTGAGACTGCATGGAACAGCAGCTCAGGAGCCAGGGCAGGGCACAGCTCAGGCTCCAGCTGGCCCAGACCTTCTCAGGCCTTGGCATGTTCTCCTGGACCACCAGGGCCTCCGTGTGAGATGCCCTCAGAGACAGGCCCACTTGTCCATCTCACGGGGGCCCCCGGGGCAAATGAGCCTGTGAAGTAAGCTGTCCTCAGCCTCCATGTCTCCTACATAGCTGCCACAGGACTGGACCCCGGGCAGGCAGGGTCCTCCTACCTGCAGCGAAGATGGCCAGAGAGAGGTAGGCGATGGCCTCCCTGGTGTGGGCCTCACTGCCAGCCCCGCCTGGCCTTGCCCGCAGGATGCTCAGGGCCCGTGCGTGGCAGTGGTCTTGCAGTAGCTGCCGGTCTTCATGGTGGAAGACGTCCAGGGTAGGCTGCAGGCAGGCCGTGTCCCCCGACTGGACCACCTTCTTCACCAGCTGCTGGGGCAGGAGAGAGTCGCTGCCACCACCACCACTTGCCTCTGGGCCCCCCAGCCCCTGTGCTCACTGCCCCGCCACGCCTGCCCACCCGGCCTCACCTGTCCTCCAGCCCAGGGGCCTTTCTGTCTAGGCCGAGCCACCAGGGCCACCGTGCATTGCAGCCACGGCCATGCGGGCCTTTGAAGGGTCTTGTCTCCCCATTTAGTAGGGGTGGGGGCTCCCGGAGGGCAGGGACGGGGTCCCCAGCTGGACCACAGGGCAGGGGTAGGAGGAGCGGGGTGCTCCGCGGCACTGGCAGCCCACTGTCTGCTGTGCGGCCAGGGCGGGCTGGGGCTCTCATGTCCCTGAGCCTTGGCCTCCTCTGACATGGAGGGGGAGACCTCACCCCCATGTGGCTCCTGGAGGGGGGTCTGACGGCAGGCACCAGGAAGGGGCTTTCGAGCCATCGGGTAGCAGAGGCTCAGGGAGTCGTTTGGAAGGCATGGAGCAGAATCCCAGCAGGGGCCAGGCAGGGTCAGTCTGTGCTTGGGGCAGCGCAAGACCCCAGCTCCCCCTCCATGGCTCCAGACGGAGGAGTCACAATACCGCCCCCTTCTGGCCTCTGGTGCAGAAACTAGCCCCAGGGCGGGGTGGGAGGATAGCAAGTTCGGGTTGGGTTGGGTCATCCTTCTATGCCCTCTGCCCAGGGCAAGGGGGTCAGGAAAGCAGGCAGAGGAGAAGGAAGAAGCTGGCAGGTGCCTTATCCTGGACTCCAGAGTCTGAAGTCCCCCATAACATAATCTGTGGCCTCTGGCCCAAACAAGAGCCTCCAAATCACGGAAGGCAGAGGAGGCTCTGCCATCCCGGGAGCTGAGGGGTCTCGGAGGCAGGCAGGCAGGCAGGGGCTAAAGGCCCGAGGCCCTCCCCTGCCACCCACTTCCCACCTCAGGCAGGACCATGTCCACACCTCGTTTGTGTGGGACACTTGGGGAGAAGCTCAGCCGTGATCAGTCAGGTCCTTTACGTCATGACCACAGCCACAGCCAGCCTGCCAGGCCTTAGGGTACCTCTTTCAGCTCGTTACCAAGACAGCCTGCAAGACCAGGCACAGACGAGAAGACTGAGGGTCAGGCAGGCAGGGGCCTGCTGCAGCGGCAGGGCTGAACAGGGTTTTCCTGCTCCGAAGGCCAGGCTGTCGGGTGGTGCGCGGGGGCCAAGGAGGCTTGCTGCCGTCCTCAGAGACGTGCCCATTCCCGCCTGCCCTGCAGCAGCCCGCCTGGCCTCCTCACCTGGTTGGCATCATAGGAGAAGCCCCTCCGCAGCTGCAGCAGGGCCAGCCGTGCCAGCACGGGGGTTGCCTGGGGCCTCCGGGAGAGGGCCACCAGCAGGGATTTGTGGACATCATCCAGGCGGCCCAGGCGGTACAGGGCATCAGCCGCCAGGAGTCGCGAGTCCTCGTCTTCCATGTCCAGCTCCATCAGCATCGTGGCCAGCTGGAGCACGCCGAGGGCATTCCTGTGGAGAGACTGGCTCAGGGTGGGTCGGCCCCTTCCCTATGCCCTGCTCCCCCACTCAGTGGGGCAGGTTGGGCCCCAGGTAAATGCTGAGGAATGACCCTCACACCACACTGTCCCCACACAGCATGGTGTCCATGCTGCTCTTTCCAACATGGTCCCTCAGCCCCCACCGTCCCACCTGGTCTTCCCACCACCCCATGGGCCAGGCACTTTCCAGAAGGAGGAATTGAATCCATGTAATGGTCAGTGGCAGTGCTGACCCCAAGTAGACCCCGCTTTGGTTTCCTTTCCTGCAAAAATATGGGCTAACAATTTGGTCTTGCTGGGCTTGAGGGTGTCTTGTTGGCAGGCAGGGTGCACTCGGAATGTCCCTGGTGTCCACGTGGGAATGTCACTGATCTTCCACTGCGAGAAAGGGCCAGAGCCTGGGACTTGGCCACTCCAGAGAGAGCAAACGTAAACGGCTCCATCACCCAAAATCCCCTCACCAGCAAGTCCAAGCCAGTGCCAAATGAGGCTCAGGCAGAGGGTGCCAGCTTGCAGGGTGACTGCAGAGATGTGCCCGAGGCCCCTGTCTCCATGCTATACACTGCTTTCCTCCCACTTCCCAGCAACCAGAGAGCAAATCGGGGCTGCTGGAAGCTGGTGCCCATTAGGTCAGCAAGATGTTGTACAGTAAGCACCAGGGCAGGGGTAGGGCTGTGTCAGATGGGCAAGGTGGGCAGCTCGAGGTCCAGGACCCTGCCCTGGAGCTGCTCTGCACCCAGGAGCTCCCCTTTCTCCACCTGAAGGATAAGACACTGTGGACGCAGGATGTTGTCCATCATGCCTTACAACCCAGAGCAAGACCCTGGGGCTGAAGGAAGAGAAATCAGCAGCAGCCGCAGGACTGCACGCTGCTGCCTTGATGGATTTGTAGCAACACAGGACTTTTTCATAATCTAGTGGGTCACAAAGTAGAATATAAACTGCATATATAGCACAAATATATTTTATGTGCACAAAAAGAAACCACTAGATGGAAATGTCAGCAGTGGGCTGATACATTACGTTTTATTGTCTCCTTTCTATTTTTGAGTCTCCAATTTCCTAAGGAGAGGAGGCCCCCACCGCAGGATGCTCACAGACGGAGGACCCTAAGCTCCAATCTGGGGCTGAATCGTCACTGATGCTCAGAGAAACCACCCGGAGCCCCTGCTCCGGTTTGCTCACCTGCAAAACAGGAACAAGCCCCCTCCCTACCTGCCAGGAGCCCCAGTGAAGCAGCAGCCCACCCGCGGGCGGGGGTTCTCACCCTTCCTGGCCCGCGGGCCCGTCCATCTCCGCGGCTTTGCTCCAGCAGCACGGCGCGCCCGCGGGGCCGGGGTCCCTCCTGCGGAGCATCCTGCGGCCCTCCTCCCGCAGCACCGTCGCCAGCAGCCCGCGCTGGTTCCAGGGCACGTAGGCCTTGGCGGCCATCAGCGCCTCCTCGGGCTGCAGCCGGCACGCGGTGACATAATCCAGCGCACCCAGGAATGCGCTGCCAGCCAGCACCCGCAGCAGCCCGCGGCCGCACAGCGCCCGAGCGCAGCCTCCGGCGTGCGGCGCCCCCTGCTCCACCACCGCCTGGAAGTCCTCCTTGGCGCGCCGCGTGTCGCCCACGTGCAGCGCGCAGAAGCCGCGCAGCGCCCGCAGGGGCGCACGGTCCCCGGCGCGGTCCCCAGCAAGCTCTCCCGGGTGCCCGGGCCGCAGGAGACGCTCGCACAGCGCCCGAGCTCCTGCCACGTCCCCGGCCAGCAGCAGGCACTCCGCCAGGCGCGTGCCCAGCACAGGGCGCTGCGCTGCCGGCTCCAAGCGAAGCAGGACACGGAGCGCGTGGGTCACCGGGACCAGCAGCTCACGCCCCGCGTCCGTGCGGAGCTGGGGGCGGGCCCGCACGGACTCCTGGAAATGAGCGAAGCCCAGGTCCGCAGCCTCCTGAGCCTGGACTCGGATGCGTTCTTGGTCTGTGGCTGAGAGCAGCGCCTGGAGCCGGCTCCGCGCCCCGGACGGGCTCTCCCGGAAGGCCTCCTGCAAGTCCCTCAGCAGGTCCTGGGTTCTGCCGCCCAGGAAGAAGGCCGCCGCCGCGCGGGTGACCAGTAGGGCGGCCAGGCGTTCATCTGGAGAGAGAAACAGGTGCCGTTGCGCTCAGGAGAAGGTCCCCGGACAGTGGCCCCAGCAGCCCCTGTCGGTCCACCACTTGGACCCTCTGAAGTACTTCCCTGCTCAGGGCATCCCCCTGCAGGCTCCCAGCAGCCCAGGACGTGGGCACTGCCAGGAGCAGCCAGGCAGGAGGTGCCCAAGCCCCATAGCAACCATCAGAATCAGAACCAAGCCCAGAACCAGGAAGGGCATCTGCCTGTGACCTCCCAGCACTGCTCCCCAGGGTGAGTTCAAGGTCAGCCCACCTCTTAACCCAAATGGAAATTTTACTTTCCTCCTCCTGGACTTATTTATTTATTTGGTACTGGGGACTGAGCCCAAGGGTGCCCTACCACAGAACTCCATCCCCAGTCCCTTTTTTAAATTTTGAGACAGAATCTTGCCAAATTGTTGAGGCTGGCCTTGAACTTAAGATCCTCCTGCCTCAGCCTCCCCAGTGCCTGGGATTACAGGTGTGGGCCACTGTGCCTGGCTTCCCCTGAGATTTGAATGATGTAGTGAGGATTGAATTTCCTTTTTAGGGACTCAGCAGCCCTCCTCACCCCAGGTGAGAGCTGGAGTTCAGACTCTGACCATTGCTGGGCCACTGTTCCATGCACGTCTTTGTGTCCTGCCTTCTCTGGGCCTCTTGGGACACAATATTCCTTTTATGAATCAGATCTCCCCTCCCGGGTGCAGGAGAGAGGCAACGGGCACCCACTGACCCTAAGCAGGCAGACTGGGGCCACTTACTGAATCTAGCCATATCTCAGTTTTCTTCCCTGCATTAGGTTGGGGCTTATTTCTGTGCCACTTTCCACCACTGTGACCAAAATATCTGAGAAAAACAACTTAAGGGAGGACAGATTTATTTTGCCTCCAGGGTTTGGACGTTTCAGCCCACAGTCTGTGGACTCCATTGCTCTGGCCCAAGGCAAGGGGACACATTGTGGTGGGGCAGAGGAAGGGGCCAGGGACAAGTAAGTCCCAGGGCACGCCCCCAGTGACCTACTTCTTCCAGCCACGTCCCTTCTGCCTTCAGCTTCCACCTCCTCCCAGTAGTCCATCCAGCTCTCGTAGGGTTTATGCGCTGACGAGATCAAAGTCCTCACCATCCAGTCCCTCCCCAAAGCTCCACCTCTGGACATGGCTGTGTTGTTCTCCACACTGAGCTTTTGGGGACATTCCAGACCCAACCATAACAGATGATAATGGCCCACAGTCCTTCCCTGTGTTAGGATGGGGATTATTACCGCCCACACTCACAGGGCTGAGCTTTAACTCAGGGTTAGTATAATCAAGAAAAAAGTATCTTGCACTCCAAGACTGGCTAACCAACAGCAGGGTCACCCCCGTCTAGTCCTGGCGGCCAAGGCAAAGGAAACGGGGCTATTCCTGTTGGTTACTGATGCTTGAAATAAAGCAACGCTAGCCCTGGTTTTTGCAATAGTTCATGGGTCCTAGAAATTTGCAGCTGGAGGGAGCCCCGAAGGCCAAGGAGAGCAGCTACTTCTTACCGACATAGTAGTGTGGCCTCTGCCCTCCAAGACTCCAATTACACACAGTAGCCTTCTGTATACCATCTTGTAGGTCACTGAAGCTCTGCTAATTTTTCTTCTGTTCTTTTTTTGTTAGATAATTTATATTTTGTCTTCAATTTTGCTGATTCTTCTGTTATATTATGCTATGATTTTTCATTTCAGTTATTGCACTTTTCAATTCTAGAATTTCCATTCCCCTCCTCTCCTCTCCTCTCCTCACCTGTTGTTTGAGCCAGGATCTCATTGTGTTGCCCAGGCTGGCCTCAAACTCCTGAACTCAGGCTTTCCTTCTCCAGCGTCCTTAGTAGCTGAACTACAGATGCATGCCACCATATGCAGTTCTAGAATTTCCATTTGGTTCTTTGTTATAGTTTCCATTTATCTACTGATATTCCACATTTGTTCATTCATTATGACCATAGTTTATTTACTTCTTGAATATATCTAATTCATTTTTCAAAGCCCTTGGTCTGCTAATTTCAGTATCTGGATTATCTTGAGGTCAGTTTCTATTGACTTCTTTGTCTCCTGACTGTTGCTCAGATTTTGTTTTCCTTTTTCTTTGAATGTCTAGTTTTTGTATTTTTTTTATATTTTGGCTCGGCTAGTGCTCCACCACTGAGCTACCTCCCCAGCCCCATTTAGTATTTTTAAATTGTACACTAGCTATTTCATCAATGTGTTATAGAGGTGCTGGATTTAGTTATGTTCCTTTGAAGGGGTTGAATTTTGTCTTTACCAAGCAGGCTGGGTTCAAACTTGAAATTTTACCTCTTCTTCTCTGACCTGAAGTCTCCAGTTTCCACCTGCAGCTTTTTCAGAATACCTAGTCTTTTCCATGAATGTGTAATTCAATGGTCAGCCCAGGACGTAAGTGGATTTAATGTATACATTTTGGACCTTGCCCCCTTCTGTAGCTCCCTTTGGAGGACAGGATTTTCCTCTTGTCCACTTTTCCCGGCCTTGCACCCCACCCCTTGCCATCCCAAACCAATCAAACTGCAGCTTCCTCTCATGCCAGGACGCACAGGCTGAGGAGCCCCCGCAGCAGAACAGTGTGGTGTGAGTGCCTCGCCGCTCACCCTTGTCCTTCGGGGTCGGCCAGCTTCTGGCTGCACGTGGCTACTGTCCAGCACCTTCGAATGGTTGCCTTTGCTATTTTGTCACTGTCTTCTGTGGGGAACGCATGCACTGAAGCTGTTCCCCTGTTACTGGAAGCCAGATTTCTGCTGTGGATTTAACAGCTTTTATGCTCTGTCCATTGTTGTTTGAATTTTCATTTTCCTGCTTACTCGTGAGGTTCACTGATTGATTTCCCCCAGTCTGGTGGTAAGGAGGCTTGTTTCTCATTGTTCTAATGTGCTTGGTCTCATTACTGTGACGTTGACTGCCTCTGCGTGCATTAGCAGCCATCTGTGTTTTCTCTTCTGGGAAACGCTTTTGCAATTCTTTTGTTGGATTCTTTCTTATCGGTATGTAGGAATTCTCCAAATACGCTGCATACTGAATCTTTGCCCACTGTCTTTTTAGAAAATATTTTCTCTCTGTGGATTGTCTTTTCATTTTCAAAACAAAAGTTTTTAGTTTTTAATTTAATCAAATAGATCAGATTTTTCTTTATTGTTTCCACTTTTTGTATCTTAAGGAATCCAGCTGTTCACAGAGGCCTTAATTATATCCTCTTTACGTTTTCTTTTAGAAACTAAAATTTAGCTATTCATATAATCCACCTAGATTTATCTTTTTTGCACAGGATGAGGCTAATCACCCTGATTGGATCATGACACTTTGTATACATGTATCAAAATACCAAGAACCTCATACAGTTGTATAATTATGATGTGTCAGTTAACAAAGGAAATGCATGCTTTGACCTAGTTAACAGTTTTATCAGTTTAAACTACTATTACATAGCAAGTCCAAAACTTGGCACCCGAAAATAACAAGCAGTTTTTTCTCCCTTGTGGTATTGGGGATTGAGCCTGGGGCACTACATCCCCCATCTTTTAAAAAATTTTTTTAAAAATTTCAACCCAGGGCTTTTCTAAGTTGCCCAGGTTGGCCTTGAACTTGTGATCCTCTTGCCTCAGGCTCCTGAGTCTCTGGGATTACAGGCCTGGCCACTGCACTTGGTTGAAAATAACTTTTTTTTTTTTTTGGTACTGGAGATTGAACTCAGGGGCACTCGACCACTGAGCCACATCCCCAGCCCTATTTTGTGTTTTATGTAGAGACAGGGTCTCACTGAGTTGCTTAGCGCCTCGCTGTTGCTGAAGCTGGTTTTGAACTCGTGATTCTCCTGTCTCAGCCTCCCTAAGTGCTGGGATTATAGGTGTGTGCCACCGCGCCCGGCTTAAAATAACAGTTGTTTTTATTGACATGATTCTTTTTTAATTTGGGCTGAGCTGACATGGGCAGTTCTTCCGTTGGCCTTACCTGGGGTCACTCATGTAGACATCATCGTCTGGGTCTACGTGGGCTAACTCACATGCCTATCAGCTGAATCTCTGCTATGGTTTGGAGAAGTGTCCCCCCTTGCCCCCTGGCCCAGGTGTCCCCAGCCTGTGGCACTGCTGGGAGGTGGTGGAACCTTTAAGGAAGGGGGCCTAATTGGAAACAGCTATGAGATAATTCCTTCACTGCCTGTGGTGAGCCAGGTTTGGGTTGGAGACTCTGACTCCCCTGCCCTGGGTGACTTGGGCCAGATTGGCCCGCGACTACTGGGAGCCACCTGGCAGACATTGCCCTGCTCCTGGCTCCTGGCAGTGTGCCCTGGAGGGCTGGGGTTCCCTGCACATGTTCCCAGAGGCTGTGGCTCCTGGGGGTTCTGGATTTCTGTAGGGGTCTTTGCTGTGACTCCCACCTTGTGCCTGTACATGTATAATGGTCCAGGTGGGAGCATCCTGGGGTGGCCGATGCCCACTCACCAGCCACTGTGAGCTGTGCTTGGGTTGTGAAGGGGCCCTCCTTTCCCAGAGGAGAGGCCCAGGGCTCTGGTACTTTACTGGGTACTTTCTGATAACTTATAGTGGAGGATTTCAGGGTATCTGCTCCAGTTTATTTCTAGAAATAACTTTTCTTTCATTTTTCTGTTCCCTTCAGCTGGTTCCTCCCCACGCTTTTTACTGAGGTCACTAGTAGCCTTGGCACTATGCACTTTCTATCTTGCAAACATCCTCAAATGATGAGCCAGAATAAACCTTTTCTCTTTGTAAGTTTGTTATCTCAGGTATTTTGTTATAGTAGCAGAAAGCTGGCTAATATGTTGAGTTTCTAAAACTTCTGACACCCTTTTTCCCATCTGCTCCTCCCTTCCTCTTCCCAGTCCAGTTTTCAACAAACTCTTAAATGATTCCTGACCCTCTGTCTCCACTCTTGTCTCTAAGCCATTAAATGGGTCCACTATCTTGTTTCTAAGTCAGTAATATCTCAGACCCATCACTTTGCTACAACCTTTTCTCCCTGATCTGAGACCCATCCTCTCTTGCTTGAGAGCCTGTGGATGAGTGCCACTGCCTCCCAGCCTGGACCAGCCTCCCTGTCTCCAACCTCCCAGCCTCCCTGACTGGACTAGCCTCCCAGCCTCTCAGGAGGTTCTTTCCTCTCCTTTGCACCTATGGCACATCCTACCCACACCATCCAGAAGAAGCTAAAAATGCAACTCATTTCACTGCACAGCTGAAAACCCTCCTGCGGCTTAGGGTGAGATCCAGTCCTTCAGAGTTGGCGGGCCTCAGCCATGCCTGCCATCGACATGCTCCCTCTCCCCTGCCCCACAGCCCCACAGCAGGCTGGCCCTTGGTAGCAACGTGGCAGCTCTCTCCCTGGGCCTCGCCATGGCTGCCCCTGCTGTCTGAGCCCCCTCCTCGGCCCTGGGCCTCGCCATGGCTGCCCCTGCTGTCTGAGCCCCCTCCTCGGCCCCAGGCCTCCCAGGAAGTCTGCCCTGGCCACCTTAGTGGGACCTGGCGTGCTCCATTTCCCAAAGCGGGTGCTCTGGAAGGGCGGGACCTGCCTGTCTTGCCCTGTGGAGTCCCCAGCCCCAGCACAACCCCCTCCACAGGCAGACCTGACCATGGCCGCAGCATGTCACAGGGGCCCAGGACTTTCCTACCTTGGGGTCTGTTCCTCACGGGGTCCAGCTGCAGGGCCCTGCTGCAGGCCGCCAGGCAGTCCTCATACCTGCCACCGTGGAGCAGCGCTTCCGGTGACAGGACCTTATTCCAGGTGCCCTCCGGGTCCAGGGCGGCCAGGAGTCCCCAGCAGTCAGTCTCTTGCTGGCCAGTGCTACTGGTGGCCCCTGGCTGTGCTGAGACATAGTCCCAGAGGGTGCTGAGCAGCGCGGGGAGGTAGGGCTGCTGGTGGGTGCAGATGAAGGCCACCGTCCGCTCTGGAGTTGAGGCAAAGGCCTGGAGGTAGTCGGCCACGCCATTGCCTGCCTGCTCCCCAGACAGGATCCGGGCCAGGGCGCGGGTCAGCTGCAGCTCTAGGACCTGCTGGGAGTGAGTGTCCAGCAGGGCCGTACAGCGCTGGGCCACCTCCTCGTGGTGCCCGTGGGCCAGCAGCCCAGCCAGTGAGTGCAGGACAGCGGCCGGGTGGTCCGGGGAGAGGGCGCCGAGAAAGGCAGAGGCCAGAGCCCCTGTCAGGGAGACCACTGCCATGCCGTCCCAGTGGATGGCAGGGATTCGGCTGTCCCCACGGCACCAGGCCTCCAGGGTGGCCACCACAGGTGCCCCCTGAGCCTCGGCTAGCGCTGCTTGCACTCTCTGCACAGCTGAGGGGCCATGGCAGCTGAAGGCAGCCAGGTAGAAGGCCGTGGCCAGCGGGGGCTGCCCCAGGGCCAGGTGCTGGTCCCCCTTCCGGCAGAGGCCGGCCACAAGCTCCTGGGCTGACATCACATCGGGGGACCCGACTGGCCCATGTCCGTCTTTGTAGGTGCCTGTTGGAGGGGGGCTGGGGTTAGTGTCCAGCTGGTGGACATCCACTAGCCCTTCAGCCACCCATGACCAGCCTCAGGCCAGCCTCCCTTGACCTGGCCTCGCTGGGAGCCCAGGGTCAGTGCAGACCCCGCAGGGCGGGAACGGGCCCAGGCATTGAGGGCATCGAAGCGCCCCCTCAGCAGGAGGTCCTCTGGACTGGGGTCTGCCAGGGCTCCCCCTGCAGAGTGGGCCAACCCTACCTGCTCAGGTCTCTCTGAGAGCACCCGATCCCTGAGGACCACCTGGGGAGAGGGGTGGCCTGAGGAGACCCTTGGCTGTACCCCTGCCCCTCCCAGCAGGGCCCCCCAGGAAGGCCACGCCCTGCTGCCTTGGCAGGCTCCCACCAGGGCCTGAGCCCCTCATACCTGGGTGACCTGGTGGGCACCGTGGGGAACTGCCTGGCCCTTGGGTGAGGATGGGCGCAACGCTGGCCCGCGCCATGGAGCTTGGCCTGAGGGGGTCCCGGGAACACCCACCCCTTCCCACCCAATCTCTGACCTGAAGGACTCAGGGCTTGGGGCCTTCTGTCTTGATCCCCCAGAGCCCACAAATGAGGCCCCCAGGAATCCTCCCTGGCATGCGCAGATGCGGCTGTGCACTCAGGAGACTCGCCCACGATCGCCCACGATCGGCTCCAGGCTGGGCCAGTCCTGTGCTGGGAGGCAAAGGCCCTGGCCACCCCACTCCTTCCTGGCTGGCTGGAGGGTCTGGGTGGCTCCACACTCGCCCTGGCTGCTGGGTTCTGCAGAGCCGCCCTGTGGACACTGCCGGGGGCCAGCCCCAGGCAGAGCCTCCCGTTGCCCGGGAGAGCGTCAACACCTCGCTGCCCGGCTGCTCAGCACCACGGGGCCAGCCCCGCCCAGGCCGAGCTCCCACCTGCCCTGCCGCTAGGCCCTTTTCTCTCTGGTCACCTTAGGGCAGAGAAAGGAGTTTGTGGGCTCAGGGGGTGGGGCCCTCTGGGTGCCAGGGAGCCACGTCCACCCAGCACATTTAGGTCAGCCCTTGCACCTTAGGGGTGCTGTGGGTCTTCCCCCTGGGCCCCGGGCCTGGCCCTGCAGGCTGCTCCCTGCACCTGGCCTTCCTGCACGGAGCCCATTTCCCTCCTGGCCCTGGCTGCCCTGCTGAGGTGCCTGCCCTCCTCCCTGTTGCGGTGTGGGTGCTATTTTAAGGACCCCCTCCCTGGAGCTGGAAGGGTGAGGGGGCTTAGGCCTGAGAAGCTGAGCCCAGGGCAAATGCAGCTGCCCTGGGAGGGGTGCTGTCCTGGGGTGGACTGGTTTCATGTCCAGTTCAGGATGCCCAGGTGCCCAGGTGGAGTGGGGCTAGCCTCTGATGTCCTCAGCAGCCAGGCCTCCTGAGATGTGGCCCACTGGCTCACTGAGCTGGGCCGCTCTGAAGGGTGGCCAGGGCGGAGTCTGGTGGAGGTCTGAGGGTGCAGGCAGGTGTGGTCAGCAGGCAGGTCTGCCTGTCTGGCCTGGTCTGTTCTCTGGTCCTTGACATTGACCGAGGCAATGTCACTCAATACGGTGGTGACCGTTCATGAAGAGATTTCCCATTACTTGGCTTTTGTTACTTTCACTTTAATTACCCTAATTAGGCGAGTGTGGTAATGGAGCGGGCTGTGGAGGGGTGCGGGAAGGCCTGGGGCGCAGAGGTGGCAGGTCTGCATGATAACTGCAGTCACATTAGCCCTGATGTGTCCCCTGCGTCTCTACTGGCTGCACGAGGACTCACAGGCCCTGGCCGGATGATTGGCCTCCTGGCTGGGTCTGGGCTGTGGTCACGGCCCCCACTCGAGGGCAGGACACCTGGAAGTGGGTGGCCCAGGGTGCCTGCTCTGTGCCATCTCCCACACTGGGTTCTGATTTCTGATTCTGCCGTAGCCAGAGCTAGGCGGGGAGGCCAAGGCCGTGGCCACAGAGTGTCAGGGTCCAGGCTCAGGACCGGGCATGGCCGTGGCAATCTACACTGCTTTAGTCCTTTTCGACTGAAGCGACCTCCACCATTTCTGCCTGTCCAGCTGCAGGTGACCGAGAGTTGGTCCTTTGTGTCCTGTGATGGGACAGCGTGGAGAGGCTACCACTCACACAAAGCCTTGGGGGAAACCGGGTTTCACTGCTGGGAAGCATGAGGCACTGGCTGGACACGGGCCACCGAACGCCTGCTGTGCTGGAAGCCAGTAGGAATCGCTGTTCCTGAGGACACTCGCCAATACAGGTCCTGTGAGAACAGTCACGCTGGACGTGCTTCTGGCCCCGGGACCATCCCTCTGCTCTGACAGTCCACTTATGAGGTCAGGTCTGGCCAGTAAAGGGAGGGCAAGCCACCCTGAGCCCAGCTGGAGCACTTCCAGAGAAAAGAGCTGCCGCGGTCCCCGCCCAGATACCTGGAGGAGGCCCTGTCCTCGTGCCCCCTGCCTCTGGGAAGGCTTTGAGCCCAGGCCCACAATTTCCTTAGATGTGAGTGAGACTCCAGCAGAGGAGGCAGGAGTGAGAGCCATTTCTGGAGGCGGAGGTGGCAGGACCTGCTGACCTTGTGTCCCTGTTTTTGCTGCTTGTGGGGTGCTGGGCAGCTGGAGGGACAGGGGACAGTGGAGGCTTTCTGGGGCAGCTTGGGGCTCCTGTGCTCTCCAGAGTGAGCGTGGGGGCTGCTCCCAAGGCTCTTTACAGCCCCTTCCCCTGGCCCTTGTGGGACGGGCTGGGGAAACCCAGTGCACACACCATCTTTTAGAAATGGCATAGCTTGCTCACCTGCTGGCCCGTGGCCGTCCTTGCCCACCCCTTGCTCCCCAGATATCCCCTGAACGTCAAGCAGTGCTGGGTGCAGAACTGGGAGGTGGGTTGTGAACCTGTCCTGCCTGCAGCCCAGGGCAGCCCCTTGAGGACCAGCCTCTGGGATTGCTCTTCCTGCCAGGTAGCATTCTGGGCCCCCCTGACACCGAGGGCTGCTCTAGAGTGAGCTGGCCCTGTCCACTCCCACCCATGCACACAAGGGCAAAGGGCAGGCCCACCTGGCCCAGCTCAGGCTCCTGGCAGGCTCCCCTGCGGGCTTCCCCAGGCACCAGCCTGCCTGCGCCCTCTGCCCCACCGTCCCTCCGGCGGGTGCTCAGCCCGCAGGCAGACACACGTGTCAAAGCCCATACTAATCCAAAAGGGGAACGTCTGCGACTGCACCCAAGACCCCCAAAGGGCGGCCTTGGGCTTTCTTTCTTCCCACCAACCCAGGAGACAGGTGTAGCCCTGGCAAGTCCTCTGACGTGACGTCACCGACTCATCACAGCCAGCTCTGTGGCACAGGCCCTGTGCCCTGTGAGGCTGTATGAGCCCACCTGGGCCTCCCTGGCTGCGGGGGCTCAGGACAACCCCCAAAGGCTCTGAGCACCTTCGGCCCAGGGGAGCTACCCAGACTCCGGGAGGTTTACCTGGGAGAGTGCTCAGGGAGCCAGGAGCCCTGGGGTCCAGGAAGCTTCAGCACCTCGCGCCCGCCACCACTGAGTCGGCCACTGCAGGGAGGACTCAGGTCTCCGAGCTGAGCTGCGGGGTGAGGAGCCCCTCGATGCCCACCCTCTTCTCTGGCCTGGACCTTCGGCTTCGCTTCTTGCAGGCCTGGCAGCCGGCAGAGGGCTGGGAGCAGCACCTGCTGGGTAACTGTCTCCTCCTGTCCCCTGGGGCTCCGGTTCCCTCCCCTGATCAATAATGCAGTGGGAGGAGCAGCCCTGCTGTTCCTCTGTCACCCACCCACCTGCCGCTTCCCTCACATCCCTACGTGGGGTAGTTTTCCAAAGTCCTCTGCCCCCAGGGCTCCGGGGGATGAGCCCAGGCAGGGGAGCAGGCCTGCTGGACTGCGTCCAGGGCCATGCAGAGGGGCCCAGGGGCCCAGGGGCTCCCCTCGGCTAACAGCTCAGCTGTGGGCTCAGTGCAGTTCAGGGGCAGCTCCAGGAGGGGAGGCTGTGGCCTTCCAGGGCTGGTCAGCCCCGTGGGGACCAGTCCTCCAGGTGGAGGCAGCTTTTCTGAGGACCTCGGGATATCTGGCCTGGCAGCACCCTACCACAGCGGCCAGCCAGAGTGAGGGTCTGCTGCACTCCCCGTACCTCATATCCCACGTCCACCCGAGAGGCTCCCCTCCACTGTCCTTGAGGCCCATGTGGTCTTCTGCTGCAGGGCGCACAGCCCACCCAGCCCCCATGCCCCACCCTCTTCCCCCAGGCTCTCAGCCCAGCCACATGGTCCCCCTGGCAGTGCCCGACCTCGCCCTGCTCCCTCCCAGACCTGTGCCCCAAGGCCCGTGCACAGCTGGCCCTTGTGCCCACACATCCCGGCTCCTCCTCTCTTCCTAGGCCACCTGCTTGGTGGCCCAGCACAGGCTTACTTATTCACCGTTGGACCCCCTGGGGATATTGGCTCGGGCAGGGTTGAGCTGCCCCTGCAGCAGGTGGGCAGGTAGGGGAGGGAGGAAGGAAGGAGTGGCCAGCAGCACTTAAGATCTCTGCTCTGGGCGCCCCAGGATCCAGGCCCCCAGGAGGAGGGTGGAGTGCGTGGCTACTTTCCCCCAAATCAGCACCTTCCCATTCCTGGAGCTGGCTCCTTTAAGAAGGAGCAGTTCCTTGCCACCATGGCTGCCCAACTTTCTCCTTCGCCTTTTCTTTCCCCTGAAACTTTGTAACCAACAGGGGACAGGTGAGATTGATGGGGCTGTGCTGGAGCCGGCTCGCTGCTTTGTGCACACAGCCTGTGTTGGTTTGAACTAACGAAGTTTATCAACGAGGCAACCAGGAATCATCAATCATGCAGAAAAATAACACAGCAAAATGACTTTTCAAAATGCCATTGGTATAATTATCATCTTGCCATTACACTAAATGCCGCCATTTGTATCTGTGATTCTTAAGTATGCAAACAGTAATTAACGTGGTAATGAACCAGGGCCCCAGAGCCTCCCCTCCCCAAGCTAATTTGCATGTTAATTATCATTAGCGACCAGGGAAACAAATTATAAACAGCCTAATTAGCAGCCAGATCATTTTTACAAGAAATCACATGCACTTTGACACTTGAGCAAGCCTGAGAGGAAGTCAGGAGGGCTGCCCCTCTCAGGGTGTGGGGCAGGGGTCCCCCATGCAGGTCTCGATGGTGGGGCGTGGGGCGGGGGTCCCATGTGCAGGTCTCGATGGTGGGGCACCGCGAGCAGGTGCCGTCCAGCCACTGGGGCGGCTGTGTGCCGTCTCCTGCCCGGGCTGGGGCCTCGGTTTGGATGGGAAGAGTCCAGGCTTGGGCTGACCGAGCCCCGGAAGGCCACGTCTGTAAAGGAAACCCATCCTGACCTCTGTTGAAAGGTCAGGAGAGTCTTTCAAGGTTGTGGTGATGGGAGAGAGTGGGCTCTGCTCAGACCGCTAGGGTGATGGGGTCATGGCTGAGGACTGGGGTGGATGGGAAATTCCTAAGAGGGGATGTCCAGGGCCGGCCGTTCTGGCTAAGCGGCTTGTGAGGCAGGCCAGTGTTGACCTCACACTGAACGGGCAGGGTTCTTGCTGCCAGTGGATGAGGCAGGCCTGGGCCCAGGAGGGCTCAGAGGGGCCTCTCCCAAGTTCATCATCCCGAAGCCTGTGTTCCCTCCTGCACGAGCAGTGCCTGGGCCACACACCAGGTCTGCTCCGCGAGGGGTGCTGTTGCAGAGCTCCTGTGTCGCAGGCCTCCCCCTCATGCCTTTGGGCAGAACCTCCCCAGGGGTGGGGAAGGTGGCTTCGTCAGTCAAGCACGGGGAGATGGCGGGCTTCAGGCCTGCAGCCCCACCACTGGCAAGTCCAAGCCTCCTGATATGGGCCTCTCTGCCCTTCTTGGATGGCCAGGTAGTTCCCACCCCAGGGCCTTTGTACCTGCTGTCCCCCTTCACAGTGTCTCACCTGCTCACTGGTGTGGCTCTTCTCTTCAGGGACCCCAAATCCGCCGGTTCTCCATGTCATCTTTGGCTGCCTGTGGTGTCACTCATTTCCGTCTGCCTGGCTGGAGTCCCAGCTCCCCAGAGCAGGGCACTTGCCATTGCCCTCCGTCTCCCTGAGCCTCGCGTGGTCCGGCACAGGCAGACTGGGCAGGGGTGGCAATGGCGTCCTGGGAGGACTGGTGGTCTGCAGGCCAGATGGTCTCTGCTGAAGGCTTGCAGCTGTGCCCTGCAGAACAGAGGTGGCCATGGCAGCAGGGGCTCGGTGGTGTGCCTGTCCTTGGCACCAGCTCTGTGCCCTGAGGCCAGGCGGGCAGGACTCCTGCCTTCATCTCAGACCCTCCACGCTCCGTCTTAGGCCCTGGTGTCGCCTGCTCTTTCCCAGTTCCATGTGGGTGTGGGGAGTTCTCGAGGTCCCGCCTCCTGCCAGGGCTGCTGCAGGGGCCGCTGCAGGCCACGATGTCCCCTGTCGGGAGCGGTGGCAGTGAGCAGGCTCCTGCCCCTGCCCCTCACTGCTGCTCCGAAGGAGCCTGGAGCAGGGCACTGCTTGACGTGCTGCGGATCGGGGACACTGGGGACAGCCTGGTGACAGCCTGGTGACAGCTGGGTCTGGCCAGGGGACTCTGGAAGCTGGGGACTGAGCAGGGAAGTAGCGTTTGGCAAGTGGCCGGGCTGTGGGCAGCTCCGGGGCACCTGTCTCTGCAGGCGCGATTGGGGTGGCACAGCTTGGCACCCTGCAGATAGGAGCTGGGCTCAGGGCCGGCCTCCCCCGGAAGTGCAGGCTCCCTTCTCAGGCCCAGCACCAAGTGCAGACGAAACAGCCGGGTTCTCGGGCCGTACAGCGGAGGAGTCCTGAGTCCTCTCCTGTCCTGGACCAGCACCAGCAGCTGGCTCGCAGTGGGCCCGGCTGCCCTGTCTTTCCCCGCTCCCTTTCTGGGGCCCTGGGATGGCAGTGCGGCCCCTCTTGGGTTGGGTTGCCACCCACCCATGCATGGTGGTCTCCTGAGGAGGCGTCAGGACCACAGTGGCAGAAAGGCCTGGGGAGGGCACACCCGGTCAGCCGCATGCCGTGCCTGGAGGGGCGCGGGGAAGGGCCCTTTGTCCAGGGTGAGGACACAAAACAGAAGGGAGGGGCACTCAGGAGCAAAGCCATCTGTCTCCAGGAACCAGCAGTTTTGCTGGGAAGCAGAAAGGGGACAAGGCCTGCCCGGGATGGTCACCAATCCAAACTCGGCTACGATGGCTCTTGTCTCCTGGGCCCCATGGGCAGAAGAGCAGATCTGGGACCCCCTGACTCTGCGTGAACAAGACCATTCAGGGGGCCTGGGTACCAATGGGTAGCGTGGATTACAGAGAACCACCGCAGGCCATGTGGCAGGGGTCCCTGTCCGTGGCACCTCCCCTGCCAGCCTTTCCTAGAACTTCCTTCCCAGGCCACACCTCCGCCAGACACAGCCAGAACCTCAGCCCTCCTGCAGCCCCATGGGCTGTGCCCTGTGCCCTGTGTCCCAGGTCTGGGGATCTGCGGCACCTGTCCCTACCCTTGTCCCCACTGCACCCAGGCCTGTGCAGCAGAGTCAGCAAACATTCCTGACCTCTGCTGGGGCTTGGACATCAGCGTAGCTGGATGACCAGCTATAGGTGTGATGGGCTGTGGGCTGTGCACCCGTCGCTGAGGCCCTGCCTGCACCAGGGCCCTCTGCCTGGGACCCAAGCTGGGCAGGAGGACTGGACCCTGCTCCAGGGCGCCCAGGGCTGCTGGATCAGGTGGGGCCCCACGACTCCAGGAGGCCCTGCCGGGGAGAGCCTGACCTCCCGGCAGAGCCAATAGCTTTAGGATGTGGCCACCTGTACTTGGCACTTGGAACAGGTCCCCCTTCTGCAGGGCAGAGTGACCTTGTCCTCTGAGGCCCACCAAGAACCCCAACGGCCATGGGCTCCTTAGGAACAAGGTCTGGGCCAGCTCGTCTTCCCTTTCCATCCTGTCAGGGGCAGGCAGGCAGTGGGTGTGCACCCTGGGGTGCAGGCCAGCTGGTGAATAGCTGAGATGAAGCTTGTGCTCAGGTCCAGGGCTCTAGTAGAAGGGGTCTGCAGTCCAGCCCAGCCTCCCAGCCCAGGGCCGGGCCTCTGGAGGGGAAGCTGAGGGCAGCTGAAGCCTCCTGGGGCCACCACAGAGGCTGTCCATGGACGAGCAGGCCCCGCTGTGGCCTGTGCTGGGCCTAGGGCGGTGCGAGGAGGCCGTGTGGCCTCGGGGAGCAGTGAGGGCCGCTGCCTTATGGGCTGGTGGTTGGAAGGGCTGTTGTCCCCCCGGGGGAGCTCTGGGGTCTGGGGGTGGCCACTCAGTTTGTTGTCCCCAGCCACTCACTGGTCCGAGGAGGGTGGGAGGCCCCTGCCTGGGGTGTCTGTAGGGCTGGCTCAGGATTATGGACATTATCACTGGCATGGCCTCTGGAGCAAGCAGGGCCTTGGGGTTCTTCTTAGCCCCTCCTCTTGGCTGTCAGGAGGTGACCCCAGGGGCAAAGTCCTCTGTTGGGAAGAGAGAAAGGCACTCAGGGTCCAGTTAGGAAGCTGCTGTTCTTGAAGATCTGAAAGTGAGGACATGTGCCTCAGGACTTGAGGACAATGTCCCTGAGCAGTGTCAGCTGCGGTGCCCTCCTGACGCTCTCGGGGAGCTCGGGAGGGCTCAGCCGGCGGGCGGGTGAGAGCCTCATCCCATCCCAAATGCCTGGAGCCTGGGGACACACTGCCCCCGTGGCTTGTGAAGGGCCTTGCGAGGGTGATCATCCCTGCCGCGTGAGCAGCGTGATCCCAGCCTGGCAAGAGGTGGAGGTGGCTGGTCAGAGTCAGAGCAGTGGCCACAGCGGTCAGGGAGGATGCTGTGCTGGCTGTGATGATGGAGGAGGGACAATAGGCCCAGGCACACCACGGCCACTGGAGCCGAAAGGCAAGCCCCGAGTCTCCCTGGGGCCTTGGGGACCACCCTGCCACCCTGACTGGAGCCTGTGAGGGCCATTTTTTCTGACTTCTGAACCGTGGTGACGTCTGCTGCTTTGTGGCAGCACCCACGGGGAGCTGGGGGGAGGCCGGGGGGGATGTCCTACGCACACGTGGCTCCCTGGCTCCCATGGCCACAGCCCGCTTGGGCTCACTGGGTGTGGGTGGGCAATGTCCCCGTGCTTGGTGGGAAAGCTGAGTAGAGAGGCCCTGGTTCTTCTCCCTGGGAAGCTCCCCCAAGGGACTATCCTTCCTTCTCAGGGTCCTGGTCATGTCTGCAGGACTCCGGGAACCTGGCCTTGTGGCTGGAGAGCTGTGCACCCGGAACGCCCCCAAAGGCTCATGTGTTAAAGAGTTGTAGCCAGTTGTAGCCATGCCCAGAGGTGGGGCTTTGGGAGCAGCGACGGGATCCCGGGGCTCAGATCTCGCCCGTGGATTAATCCCTTGATGGATTCATAACCTGAGTGGCTTCTAGGAAGGTGATGGAGACTGTAGGCGGTGGGACCTGGTTGGAGGGAGTGGGTCCTTGGGGAGGGCCCTGGGGGGGGGCTACACCTGGTCCCCGGCCCCTTGCACTCTCTCCGCTCACCTCCATGAGCTGAGCAGCTTTCCTTGGCCGTGCCCTTCCACCACGACGTTCTGCCTTGCCTCAGGCCTGGAGCAATGGAACCAACTGACCACGGACTGTGACTTCTGCAACCATGAACCAAAATAAACCTTTCCTCCTCTGAGTCAGTCCTCAGGTATTTTGTCAACAGCAGTGCAAGGCTGACTGACAGCAGGGTCGCTTCCGTCCTCAATAGTCACCGCCTTCGTGGATCCGGGCTGTGACCTGGCACTGAGCAATGCTCCGCACTGTCATCTGGAATCTTTAAAATTCATCCTGTGTGGTTGCAGTCAGCTCCGTGGTCCAGAAGCCACGCTCCAGCTTGTGTGCAGACCTGTTCTCTAGAGGCATCCCAGGTGCTTGCCAAGAGCCTGATCCTAGCCGAGGCCTGACCGCGGGCGTGAGCCCTCCGCCTGCTTCGGTCTGTCTCGGGGTGTGTTTAAGTGAAACATCTACTGGTCGTTCATGGCAATGACTGGTGTCTTCCAACCTGCAGCCCAGGATGTCTGGGCTCCCTTCCCCTTCCCCTTCCCCAGGGTGGGCAGAGTGGTATGCTTGGGGCGCCCTCCTGCAGCGTCTGACAGCGAATGCAGGGAAGACAGCTGACTCGCTGTCCAGGGCCTCAGAGCCTCCAGCTCCTCGGAAGGTTCTGCCCTCCCAGGCAGCCCAGGCATCCGCCTTAAGAGGTACTTGGCCTCTTCACGGCCTGGGGCTCCACGCTAGCATTTCCTGAGTCTTCCCGCCAAAGCCAGTGGCAGCAGGGTTGTGCTCTCGCATGCATTTGTCCGAATACAAGCAGGCCCGGGATCTCATTTGCTCGCTGCAGTGTATTTCTCGGTCGCACCCCAGGAAGACCATGGTTGCCCACAGGAGGCGGAGGCCAGGAGAGAGATGCGTGGTGCCAGTCCAGCCCACAGCGTGCTGCATCTGAGCCCATCAGCTGGAGCGAGGGAGACGTCCAGGCGCCAAGTCAGGCCTGCGGCCACGGGGAAGCAGAGCACGGTGAGCCAGTCCTGCACCCTTCGGCGGGGTCACCGGAAAGCGGTTCTGCCGTGCAGCGTGTCTGGGGAAACCCCGAACACGACGAGCTGCATGTCCTCCTCCAGGGCCTCAGAGCCTTCTGCGTACGGTGTGCTGTCTGAACGTGACGCTGGACCACGGCTCCTCCCAGATGCTTCACCCAGGAGGCTGCCTCCCCCAGGAGGCTGCCTCCCCCAGGAGCCCACCAGCCGCCACAGGGCCCCCGAGGGAGAGGCTCGGCTTTGGGAGGCCACTGCGTCCCCCTCAAGCTTCTCAGAGCCGTTGGCGTGACTGAAGCCAGGGAGGGGCAGAGTTCAGCTGGGTGTTAGGCCACCACCAGGGCATCCGTGGTCCTCCTCTCCAGTGGCAGAGGAAGATGACCAAGTAAGTCCAGAGGAGTCAGGGGCGAGGACAGAGGGACCAAGGATGCCACGCTGGCCTTCGAGGGCCTGCGGGGCCAGAGGAGAAGCAAGGAAGGCTGCATCTGTCATGTGGGCTGTAGTGACAAACAAGCCCAAGTGCCAACTGCGAGGACAGTGTGGCTGCACCTCTGCTGGGACTGGCTGGTCTTGCCTTGATCTGTTTGGCTCCAGGGAACAAGGCCATCTGTGCGTCAAGGGTGGCAGATTTCCCCGGGCACTGAATGACAACCAGACTTGAACCCACGGCAGGGACCATGAGACCAGCCCTTGGGTCGGGGAGCTTGTTACAGAACGGCTAAAAAAAGCTCAGCCAGGCAGACCGTGAGAAAGGTCACTCAGGCCCAAGTTGTCATTTCCCTGGAGAGCAACCGTCCCTGTCCCCCACCCCGAGAATGGGACTGCAGCCCAGAATTGGCCTCGTCCAGCAAAGCTATGCGATGGACATTGGGTTGCCACCCCTGGAAATCACTCTGTTTGGTATCTTAAGGGGAGCGGCACGGAGGTTGTGGGCAGATCAGCCTGACTCTACTTCAAACATTTTTTTAACAGAGTGACTGTTCCAGATGAAGCTGAGTGGTGCAGGACACCTTCACCAAGGGAGGGGACACTTTGGTGTTGTAAGGGAACTTAGATTCTTCTGTATTTATCAGTTTCATTCACTAGACTGACTAGACTTATTTAACTAGTGGTTGGGTGGTTTTATCTATGAGACGATGAAAGTACTTAAAAAGGAAAGACCACGTATTTGATTTATAAATACCCCAAAAATGTTTAAAGGAAATTCGTTGTCCTCCACTCCCTTAGAAAACAAAGGTTGCAATTTTAAAATTAAAAAAAGGGCATTTCTGCATGTTGCTCAGTGGCTTCAGGAGGAACTGGGTCTTTCCCTTATGAGAGCCGAGTCCCCAGGTGGTGGCAGCAGGGACACTGGGAGCAGGCTGGGCCAAAGATGCCGGGGACAGGTGGCAGGTGCCTCTGCCTGGAACCACTGCCCCGGGCTCCCTGGACTGCAGACTGTGCTGATCTTCTCTTGCCCCGTCCTTGACCTACTGTCCAGAGGAAGTAGGAAAAGATCCCTTCATGCAGCCCAGTACCCACCGCTGGGCAGGGGGCGAGGGTCCCAGGGCCTGGGATCAGGTGGGTGCTGACCTGGGCTCGTTTGCATTTGAATGCTGCCCAGGCTGTGGCGATGCTGACCCTGGAGAGAGTGGGGTCTGTTCTCACAACACTGACTTCCATACTATTTAAAAGGGGTCCAGATTTCACTTAAAATGCCAAGGAAACTAAATATTTGCCACAATTGAGAGGTAAAAATGCTTAAATATGCTATGATACCAAGCAAAAATGTCTTTATGAAACTATAAACATCAAATGTTTATTCTTAAAAAGGTATCAGGAGGGGCTGGGATTGTGGCTCAGTGGTAGAGCGCTTGCCTCGCATGCATGAGGCACTGGGTTCGATCCTCAGCACCACATAAAAATAAAAATAAAATAAAGATATTGTGTCCATCTACAACTACAAAATATTTAAAAAAAAAGGTATCAGGAGACAAACAAGCTAAAGCCAACTGTTTTATAAAAGATTTAACCTCTGGTGATGAAAGAGAAGGTGGGGAAAGCCTGTTTGGAGTCCCAGTCCTTTAGAAAATGGGGACAGTTTCTTTTCACTCTGCGTGTTTGTGTCTGACCCTTTTGTTTCCAGGGGTCTTGTGGGCAGTCGGCTACAGCTGCATAACAAACCACCCTGCGAATGATGGCCGCAGGGCCAGCTGCGCCTGCACGTGCGTGGGTGTGACAGGGCGCCTCCCCGTGGCTCGAGTGCGTCTTCAGGTTTTCAGAGGGAGGGGGAAAGACTGATGTGGGACCCTCCCAGGCTGCCTTGAGCATGCATGCTGCTGCTCCGCTGCCATCCACCGGTCTGTCCAGATGCAGGTGGGGCAGTCTCTGTCTGTCCTGGGAAGGTTTGTGAAACCACCTGGTGGACCATGCCCTGGTGGGCCGGGAAGGGTCAGCCACTCTGCTCCACCCCCGGGCTTTGGACACTGAGGTGCTCTTTCTGCATATCATTCAAAGAACGGCCCTGCCTGTACTGATAGCCAGCTGCCACTGTTGTGTAGAGTGCATTTCTGGTTTATCAGTGTCCCTGGGTTTTGTCACCCTCAGGGCGACTCTGAGGTGTTTGAGTGACCAGTCTTCTACCATCAGGTCCACCTCACTCCTTGGGGAAAGTCTTGGGGGCTGCGGCAGGACCTGATCTTGCACAGCAGCTACATGACACTCCTGGGTGGCTGCTTCTCAGGGTTCGCATGTGGGGAGCCTCCTGAGGGCCCTGGGCAGCTCTGCTTGGGCTGCATTTTTGAATAAATAGAGCATCTGAATTATTGATCCTATTCTCATGATGTAAAAGATTAGATTCGGATTTCTTGAGATTCCTGGCTCGATGGCAATACCCTGGTAAATGTCTGCTTGCCTGCAGAAGCCCCATCCTTGGGTGCTGCTCCCCTGACAAGCCCTGCCGGTGTCCACAGGGATGGGGTCCGTGCTGTCTATTAGCTCACTGTCTTGCTGTGGTCATCTTGCTGACTTGACCTTGACGGTCAGTCACCTGAGTACTCTTTCTCATGGACTCAAACAAAACTACCTCTTTGGGGCTGAGGTTGTGGCTCTGGCAGAGCGCTTGCCTCGCACGTGTGAGGCACTGGGTTCGATCCTCAGCACCACATAAAAATAAATAAGCACAATAAAGACACCGTGTCCATGTATAACTAAAAAAAATATATAAAACAAACAAACAACAAAAAAAACACTACCTCTTTGACCTCAGGGTGGTGAGGACTCAGCGTGTGTCTCTTCCGACCCCCTCCCCTGCGTGCTGCGGGAGCTGCAGGCCTGCGGGGCTCGGAGCTGGGCAGCGGAGGCTGGGCCTGGTGTCGGGGGCCAGCCAGTGCTACCTGTTTCTCCTGTCTGCATGTGTCCCAAAGGCAGGCCCAAAATGTCAGGCCAGGGAGCTTGAGGGTGGGAGTAGGGACTGGGGACCAGTGGTCCGAAGGCCTGAGGGTCAGAGAATTGGGGCTGGGAGCCCAGGAGACCCAGGAGACTGGGAAGACAGGGTCAGGGTTCCAGGGCCAGGGGCTGAGGGGCTAGGGACCAGGGGCCAGGAGGCCAGCATGGTGGGCCAAGAGATGGTGTCCTCTCACAAGATGGGCACGTGGCTGCGAGGCTCCCTGCAGAAGTGTCTCTCCTCTGCCTCAGTTTCCTTCTCAATCAAATGAGGCTACGGAGGCTGCCCTGAGGCATGGGGAGTGGGGCCAGTCTCCGTTTAGGGCCAGCTGGGGCCAGTCCAGCTCACAGTGAGCATGCGGTAGACTCTGCTAGAGGTCAAGGCCAGGCAGAGGGTTGCCTTCCGGACCAGGCTGGCCTCAAGGGTTCCTCCATGTCATTATGCAGGTTCACCAGCAGAGGGAGGCCACGCTCCATGCTCCACTGTGTCCTCAGGCTGCGGCTCCCTGCCTGCAGGTGCACGGAGGAGGACCCGGGAGGAGGCTGTGGCCACAGGAAGGCCACCGAGCAGGGCCTGGGGGTGGTCTTGGTCTCACGGGGTCACATGAACAGGGGTGGCAGGAGCATAGTGGGGACGCTGGCCTCTTTGGGCTGGGCCTGCCCTCTGAGCGTCCATGTGCAGCCCTAGAATTCTGGACATCAGTCCCAGACCCGGGTGTGGGCAGGGCTGCGGGGTCCCTCCCCGGTCTTCAGCGTCCTTCTCATGTGCCCCACCCCTCATCCCTCACGTCCACCCCCCACTGGACTTTCTGCCTCCCTGTCCTGAGGTTGTGGGCTCACCTTGTGTTCACCCGGATTGCCGGTGATGACGTCGGTCTCAAGACCCTTCTGGCAACCCCGTCTGCAGGGTGCCTTTTGCCAATGTGAGGGTTGATTTTATGTGTCCACCTGTCTGGACCACAGGGTGTTGATTTTTTTCCCCAAAGGTCACTGTCAGGCATTTCTGGACGAGATGAATGTCGGAATCCACGCACTGACTAAAGCAAAGGGTCTCTGTAATGTGGGTGGGCCACATGCAGTCAGTTGAAGGTCTGACCAGAATAAACAAAGGTGACCGTCCTCCACATAAGGAAAGTCCACTCTGCTTTCAGAGGAGAACTGAAATTTTGGTTCTTCCTGGGCCTCCAGCCTGCTGGCCTTTCAGCTGGAACTTAGACCAGCAGCTGGCCCGGGGCTCCAGCATGCAGAGGGCACCTCGCAGGACTCTCCAGCCCCACTGTCCTGTGAGCTGGCTCCTCATAATGTCTGCTCACGTGGCCTGCTGTCCTGCCCTTCTGGGTGCCCTCGTTCGGGACTCAGCGCACAGGACTCGGGCACACGCAGCAGCCCCACCCTCCTTTATCTAAGGCTGTGCCATGGCACATGGTGCTTAGGGCCAAGGCTGGCCTAGTGCTGGGCAGGGCAGGGTGGCCTCCCTTTGCCATTCCTAGGGTTTTGTCTTTCTGTCCTGGTGGGAAGGTTAAGTGCATCCCAGTCCAGGAGAAGCGGACCTGCCATGGTAGCTGGTGGCCAGCAGTCTTTGGGGTCACCCTGGGGCACCCACTCTGAATGTGTGTCTGGTGGAGCCTCCCCAGTGTCTCGCGTCCAGGCCTCTGAACTCACTGAGGTTTACGCTGTCCCAGGCCCAGGGGAGGCGACATAGGCCTGCCCCTCTGGGCCCTGCCTCCCTCCCCTTCCTGCTGAGTCCCTCTGTCTGAAGCTCCTGGGCTACAGCCAAGTAGGGTGTCCTGGCGGGGCCTTCCCTGGGAAAGGAGTGTCTCTGTGGAGGCTCTGTGTGGTCACCTGCTCCACTTGGCCCCGCTGGGGCTGTATGCTGGTGGTAGGGTCAAAGGTCAGGCTTCTAGATGGGGTTACGACCTTGCAGAACCTGAGGTCACAGTCTTTTAGGGGCAGGGGTGGCCAGGTGGGAGAAACTCAGCAGCTGGAGGAGGTCCAGCCTGGGCCATTGGCTCAGTCCACAGGAGGGGCATGCCAGAGAGTACGTACCAGTTAGGCACTGGTGTTCGGACCCCATGCAGGGGCTCTGCCCTCAGGACCCTCTTGACCCTCTGTAGGCTTAGGGTGGGCTCCAGTCCCCATGGTGTCCTGACCCTTGGTTTGGGGTGGAGCCTGTAGAGCTGCCCTCTGACTTCTAGCCATAGGCAGCAGCTGTGGAGCTAAACAGGCCAGCGTGCGTGGCCCTGACGAAGACCCCAAGGTGGGTGGCTGGGAAGGCAGACGTTCATGTCCCACAGTTTTGGAGGCTGGAGTCCCAGGCCCAGGTGCTGCTGGCTGGCTCCTCCCAAGGCCTCTCCGTGGCTTGGGTTGTCCTCGATCTCTTCTTAAAAGACTGCCAGCACGCTGGGTTAGGACGTGGGTTTGCGCTAGGCGACTGTGTAACCGCCGCTGTGACCCGAAGACATGGTGAGAACGATGAGAGAGGACAAGTGCATTTGGGGGCTCACAGTTTCAGAGGTCTAGTTTCTAGATGGCTGACTCCATTCCTTGGGACGGGAGGTGAGTCAGAACATCATGGTAGAAGGGTGTGGTGGAGGGACCTGGCTGGGAGCCTGGCCTGAGGAAACAGCAAGGGGCGGGGGAGTGAGCTCCATCAACAAGGTCAAAATATAAACCCCCAAGGCCCAAATGCCGGTGACCCGCCTCCTCCAGCCACACCCCACCTGCCCACCTGCCTACAGTTACCACCCAGTTAATCCGTATCTGGGGATCAATGTACTGATTGGATTAAGCTTCCATGACCCAATCATTAAGCCTCTACACCGTCTTGCGTGGTCTCACACATGAGCTTTTGGGGACACTTCACATCCAATCCATAACATTCTGCCCCTGGCCCCCCAGAGCTCATGCCTATCTCATAGTACAAAACCCATTGAGTCCATTTCCAAGAGTTCCCGCAGTCTCAGCAGTTCCAGGATTGCCCCAAAGTCCAAGTCCAGAGTCTTCCCTGAGCCTCAAGGCAAACCCTGAGCCTGAGCCTCTGGAAGGATCAAAAACAGGTTCCATACTTCCAAAATATAACGACAGCAAACATTTCCATTTAGAAAAATGAGGGCATAGAAAGAATGGAAGGGACTAAAGTAAGCCTGAAGTCCAGCTGGGCAAACAAGTCCTGGAGCTCCATCCAGCACCTGGGGCACATGGCATCAGGTTGTTCTCTCCAAAGGACTTGTCTAGCGCCACCCTGTGGCCTTTCTGGTTGCTGCCCACAGAGCCTCCCGCTTGGCTTGTTTCTGCTCCACTTCTGCGGCTTTCCTCAGCAGACGCCCCACGTTACTGCCCGCTCTTCATCTCAGGGTCTCCACTGCGACTTCCGCTTCCTGCTCACATCTCCACGCATCACCCTCACAGGGGCTGCCTGCAGAGACTCCGATCCTGCTGCGCTTTGCCTGGCCTCCCAGGCCTCTGAAATCTTGGTGGAAGCCTCCATAACCCCCAAACCCTCCATAACCCCCAAGCATCCTGCAATCCTGCAGAACCACACCATGCAGTGGTCACCAAAGTCTGCTGCCATCTCGAGCAGTAGCCAAACCTCCAGGGACCCCGGCTGCGGCAGCCTCTGAGTGCCTGGGTGGCTGAGCATTGTGAAACAGCCTCCGAGGTCCCGCTGTGCGAGCAGGGTGCCCCCCTGGTCTCTTCTCAAAGGACTTTTTACTTTTATACCCTTGAGTCTGAGATGAATACGGTCTTGCCAATTCCTAAGATACCCTCAAGCCATCTTTCCTATTGTTTCTGGGTGAAGTGTTGAGCATTTCTTTAATGACTATAACCCCTTTAACAGCCACTCTTCCTTAGCCACAGCTTTATTCACAGTTTTCTGGCCAAACTACAAGTTTTTCAAATCTTTCAGTTCTGTTTTCTACTCCTGATTATCACAATAAACTTGGCTAAAAGCTGCCAGCAATATCCATGCCACCCCCTGAAGATTGTGCTGTCTTGAAATGTCCTCCATCAAATTAATTAATCCATCACCTTTAAATTCAACCTCACAGAAAATCTCAGGACATGGGCAAAATGTAGACAGCTTTTTAGCCACAACATAATATAAAGAGCTTTTAGGTCAGTTTCCAATGGAGCCCTACGTTTCCTCTAAAACGTCATGAGCCCTGTCTTTACTGTCTGCAGACCTATGGCATTCTGATCTTCTGAGCTCCCACAAGAATTGCCCATTAAGCTCTCCTTACAACAATCTAAAACTTTCCAGCTTGCATTGCCGATTTCCCAAATTCCTCCCACAAATTCTGAAAAGCTCCAAGAGTTTCTGAACCACATAGTCAGGTTGCTTACAACACCCAACCCACTGCTTGGTACCAATTTCTGTTTTAGTCAGGTTTTCGCTACTGTGACCAAAAGATCTGACATGAACGATTAGAGGAAGGAAAGTTTATTTGGGGGCTTATGGTTTCAGAGATCTCTGTCTATAGGTGGCTTACTGGGTTATTCTGGGCAAAAGGTGTGGCAGAACATCATGGTGGAAGAGTGTGGCAGAGGAAAGCAGCTGGGGATGTGGCACCAGGAAGCAGAGGGAGAGAGAGCCTTGCTCAAAGAGGACAAACTATATACCCTAAAGGCCTGCCCCAAGGGACCCATCTCCTCCAGTCACCCCACCTGCCTATGGTCACCATCCATTTAATTCCTATCAGAGGATTAATGCACTGATTAGGTTAAGGCTCTCATAACACAATCATTTCACCTCTTAACTTTCTTGCACTGTCTGACGCATGAACTTTTTGGGGACACCTCAGACCTAAACCATAACAGACCTTGTGTTACATTGATGACACCTTGGAAGACCCTGTGTCTACGTGGAGTCTCATTCCCAGGTGCTGGGGTTAGGGCTTCAACACAGGAATTTTGAGGGGACACAGTTCAGTCCATAGCAGCAGGTCTCGTGTGTTAAATGGGGCTCCCTTCCTGTGGATGCCGACAGGAGAGGCAGTGGGGCTGTGGGTCCAGGCGATCACATGAAAATGTCCCTGCCCAGAATTGCCAGCTCTGCAGGGACAGCGCCTGAGAACCCCCCCAGGACACTGCAGCTGTGCTCAGGCTCTGACTATCCAGCTTCAGGCTCGCTTTTCTTTGGTAGTGCCCAGCGGTCCCCCGTGGCAGTGTCCTCCGGCCGGCAGTGACTGGGGAAGCTGGTGTGGGTGGAGCAATTAGGCAGTTCAGGCCACAGAGCCAGTGCATGCCTGCACCTCGAGAATTTGGCTGAAGTTGCAATCCCACGAAGAGGAAGGACGACGGAGCCAGACACCACTGTGGTCAGGGAGGCACCTAACACAAACCAACAGGCCTAGGGTCTGGCCAGCGACCCCTGTGGGTCTCGCTGTCCACAGAGCACGCTGGGCAGGGTCTCATGGACTCCCTCGTGACTCTGTTTTTACCCTGCAGTGTTCTTGCTCTCCCGGAGCCTGGTTTCCACACAGGGCCTTTGTCTGGCCACCCAAGCTCTGTCCCATTGAATCATTGACGGTGCTGAGGCCAACTTCTGATGCCACTTCTGAGAGCCCAGGACCATCAGTGCCCGGGGGGCCCACCCTCTCAGTGGCTTTGCCTTGGGAGCTATAGCCTACCCTGATGGAGGGCCACTTCTTAGGCTGTTGGGGAAAGCTGGGTCCCTCTGCTGGGTCTCTTGTCCTCAGGAGCTGTGGGTAGACCAGGGGCTGGGATCCAGGTCTGCCTGAGCTGAGGCTCAGACTTCCAACTGCCAATTCTTGCTGGGACCAGCAGAGACGGAGAGAGAAGATGGGTTGTGGCTGGAGCCTCTGGCCTCGGCTGGCCCCCTATCTGGCTGAGGGTATTATCTGAGGTAGGACAAAGAGGATGAGATCCCGGCTGGAGGGCCACTAGGCAGGTGAACCCCCTATGCAGCAGTGACCTTCAAGTGGTGCCTGCAGCAGGGACCCTAGCTCAGGGCCACCCACCACTCCCCACTGGCATCCCTGAAGGAGCTGGCAACATAGTCTCCTGCTCCAGTGCCATGGCGTGGCGCCAACCTCCACCCTGGGCACAGGGCCAGGTGCTCTAGTGCCCAGAATGCTGGCCCCTGTGTCCATATGGCAGAGGAAATCAGGGTCCAGACCTGGCCTCCAGGTGTGTCAGGGGCTTCTGGACAGCCAACCCTCGGCTGCCACCTTGCTGAGCAGAGACCTCCAAGGAGGAAAACCACAAGGATCTCTGAGCTCCCACGGCTGTGGCTGGGATCCGGGGAAGACAGTCCGTCCTCCCACTGTCTGCTGTATGGACAAAGGATCCACCGCTGGTAGTCTGCTGGCTCTGGAGGAAGGGGCATGGAGGGCTATTCTCAGGCTTCCCCTGGCCACGCTCTGCCCTTTGACAGCCAGATGGAGCACAGATCCTGAACGCCCAGGGAAACTGGGGCCTCAGATGGACAACGGGGCATCTTAGTGTGCGTAGGTCTGGTGCAATAGTGGGGACACGCCTGGCTGAAACGTGATTCACTGTTTCTCTGACTCAAGTTCAGGGGGACAGCCTGCACTTTACCTGGCCGCTCTGGCTGCAGGGCCCTCCCCCTCCGCTGGGCTGGGGCCCTGGGTCAGGGGCAAACTCATAGATGTCCTGAGCCACAAAATGCTCTGAGAAAGCTGCGTGTGGCTCCAGGAGCTTTTTTCGAGTCCCTGGAGACCGTGGATTCCTGCTCACACCTGCCGCAGATTCCCTGAGAGGGTCCCGTAGGGTCAGGAGGTGGAGCTCCCGGCGTGGACTCCGCATTCACCTGCTGCATTGGGGGTGTTCTGCAGGTGTTTGGTGAGCACCTGCCGGGAGCTCTGCCCTGGGTGTTCTCTTCAGTCTGACCCGGCTTCTAGCTTCCCCCAGGCCTCTGTGGCCTGTCCTGCTGCCCCAAGCCCTTGGGATGATGTGATCCCGGTGACATCACACCTGTGTGTCATGGGGCCTCTTGGGCCCTGGACAGGCTCCCCAGTGTGCACCATGTCCTGACAGCTGGGAAGGCTGGGGCCTGTGCTCGACGTCCCTGAGATGGGCACGGGGTGGGCCAGGGCCTGTGGGCTTGCACTGGGGTTATAGCTCTGAGAGCCTGTTATGGACACAGTGCCTGCCGCATGCTCCTGAGGGCACATGGAGGCTGCCAGGAGGGGTCACTGAGGTCACACCTTGGGGCTCTGACCTGGACGCAGGCCTCTTCCCTGGAGGTCGATATCCTGGGAGTATGGGAGAGGGGGCCTCCTACAAAGCCAGCTTCCTACCACCTCCTGGACCCTGGTGGCTGGGGTCCCTGGGGAGCAGACGGGGCCTCTGGGCAGAGTCCCGTCCCAGGCCTGGGAGTGGCCGCCGTCACAGGAGTCTGTTTAACCAGCAACAGGTGTGGCACGGGCTGCGGCCCTGGCCCGTCTGCTAGCCCAGGGGACCGACATTCTGTGGCGGTGGAAGAATCGGCCTCTTTCCATGTGTCTGCGTGGGGGTCCCCGCCCCAGCAGGGAGGGTCTTGGCATCAGAGTTTGCCAAACACAGCCAGGGCGGCTGCTTGGTGGTGTGTGATCCAAGAGTGGGTCGGAATCCAAGGGCAGGAACAAGCGTGTGGATTGAGATATGCCTGAGCGTAGAAGCCATTAACTACCAGGTAACAGATTTGATTAATTTTGTGCCTGGAGCTTTTTTTTTCCTCCCAAAGAATCAGAGAAAACAAAATATTTTTCTAATTAAATAAATCTACGGTGCACGCTAATGGAGCCCGTCTGTGGGCTTGTGACAGGGCAGGGGGAGAAGTGGAATAATGATTTTATTTTTTCATTAAATAGAATTATAGGCAGTTACTCAAAGCAACGCTGAGCCTAATTGAAAGAAACCCATTTCTTCTTAATTTACTTTCACGGTTTTGGATGATAAAAGAGTGTGTTCGTTGGAAAATTAAATAAAAAACACGACACAAGGAAAGGACTTTGTTTGGGTGGATTCTTCCTTCTTTGGAGCTTTAGGTAACCGTCACCAGGCCCAGGTGAGAGCAGGGAAACTGTCCGGGGGTCCTGCCCGGGGTCTTTGGGGATAGGACGTGCAGCTGCAACAAGACCCCAGACCTCCAGGCTCCAGGCTTGTCTTGACGCCTGGGACCCCAGGAACACAGACCCCCAGGCACAGCCCGCCCAGGGTCCAGCATCTGTCCAGGAACCCTGGCCTGCTCCTCCCTGAGCTGAGTCTTCCCTCTGGAAGGAGTTTCTGCTGGTCGGAATCATGGAGGGGTTGGCTGGCCTGACGTGGGGCTGTCCCCTGGGGTCTGTTTGTGCTTAGTCCCCTCTGAGCACTCCTGGGGTCCGTGCTGCTGTCGTGGGTGCCTTCCGCAGTCCTTCTGGTCATTTGTGGGCCCTTCCAGCTGCCTGGCCTCCACCGCTTGCAGGAAGCCCTCCCGGACCCAGCCCCTCCCCTGGCTCATCTGCTGTACCCAGCTTGGTGCTGGTAGTCAGTGTCTCGGCTGGTCTCAGGTTGCCAAGGCCTCCCACCATCCTCTCTCTCCTCCCCAGGAGTCGGGCGGAGCGCGTGCCGGTGAAGGCAGGATTCCCACTGCCCAGCACTGGTGGAGCTCCCGGGTACGGCCGAGTCCTGGCTGGGCGGAATTTTCATTGTACACACCTTGACGAATTTACTTTTGATCTTCACGTCTGGCCAGTGGGTACCAGGTTGCATGAGGCAGGAGATGAACCAGGGCCCTGGCTGCCCCTGGATCAGTGCAATCTTCACTCACAGGGAGATTCAGGGTCAGCTGCCCAGTGACACCTCGCTCAGTGCTGCAGCAGTGGCATTTCTTGGGGACAGAGACATGTGGCCAGATAAGCGCGAGGATATTTAATTGAACTTTTTTTTTTTTTGAGAACATAATACAAAACCCAGAATGCAGAGCAAGGTTCCCACGGGAAGTGGAGGTGTGTGTCCACTTAGACCAGGTGTGTCCTGCATCTCACTGCTGGGCTCCTGGGGACAGTAGCAACAGCCCAGCCCAGGGATCGTCCCTCCTCCAGGTGCTTACCTCACTCCCCCGGGTACAGTTCTAGGTAAGCAACTGGCCAGCTGGGCACCAGCCCATGCCCTGCCCACAACAGGCTGTATGAAATCGGGGCTACCCAGAGTGTCTGGCACTCAGGGGTGCCCACCAGGGCTCACAAGTTTCTTTGGGCATTTCTGATTGCCTGCTCTGCTTGGCGCTGACCTGCAGGACATGAAGCCCTCAGCAGGCCTGCCCAGGCCCAGGGCTGCTCTGGCCTCAGAGGTTGGTCAGCCCCCTCCTGAGTTCTCTATCCATTCACAAGGTTTTGGCCAAGGAGTCACATGTGGGTGAGGTTACAGCCTCCTCCCCTGTAGCCTTTCGGGGCTGGGAGATGGCGTCCACCCCTCCCTGCCCACCTTCCCCCTCTAGGCCATAGCAACCAGGCTCTGGGAGTCTCTGAGTGGGGTTGCTCCTGCCAGCTGGCATGGCCTGAACACTCTGGGGGCTCCCATCGGGTCCTTGGTCTTCTGGACCCGGGACCCCAGGACCTGGGGTGGGGTGCTGCCTCTAAGCATGGCCTCTGAGGTCTTTCCAAGGCTGAGGAGTCTCTCCTGCAGGAAGGACACTCAGGAAGTCTTACCAGAGCTGATTCTGGCCACACACAGGCACTTATTAAACACCTGCTGGGTACCCAGCCCATGCGGGACCCTGAGACAGGCGTAGGGAGTGCGTGCACACCACGGCCAGCGGGTGGACTCTGCTTGCTGTTTCTTTTCTGAGGAGAAACTGGGGAGCTCCTTTCTTCCCGCACGCCGGCCCCAGCCCAGGCGGGCATCGGTACCCATCCCATCAATTGGCAGGCCGGCTGCGGGTGGCAGGGCGCTTGCTGGGCCTGGGCTCAGCAGCCGCGAGTGCAGCCATGGTCGGTGATGCCTGCCGCGCTGTGCGAGGGGAGGGTGCCGCGTGGCCGCTGCCGCGGCCTGAGCTGATGCTTGTGCTCTGCCTGCTCGAGTCCCGGCCCAGTCCAGCTGTTGAAGCTGAAAGGCCCCGTGATGGCATTAAGATGTGGGGCTCCTTAGAGGCCTGGGGTGACGAGCGCCCTCCTGTGGTGAGTGCATTGCGGCACTGAGGGAGGAGGCCGTGTCCAGCCTGCCTCCACCGTCCCTGGGTGGACTCTGCACTCCTCCCCTGAGAGGTCACAGCTGGCCAGACACTGGACCTGCCTGCAGCTGTGTTTGCTTGCTTCGCTGGCCCCGTGGACACGTGCTGGGCAGCACTGGGCAGAAGGTGGCTGTGTGCGGAGAGGCCCGGGCCAAGGGGCGGGGCTGGCCTCAGGTGGACGGGAGGCAGGTAGCCTGCTGACAGGTGAGGGGTTGCACAGAGGCCAGCAGGGTGCCTGGGGGCTGTCTGCTGTGGAGAGGGAGGAGTGCAAGCCTCACCTGAGCTGCAGCTCACCTCAGTTGGGACCCGGGCTGTCAACCTGGTCTCCCTGTCCAGGATTCTGGGTGAAGGGGGAGTGGTGGTCGGCAGTGACCTGCCCTTCGAGACCTCTGGTGGCAGCCCATCCCAGCCTGCTATGCTGGCCGGGGGCTTCCATGGGGGGCTGTGGCTCCTGTACCTGGCCGTCATACCTGTGAAGGGCGCTGGCCTGTGCCTCAGCCAGACCCCAGTGCTGGGTGCTGAGTTGGGAGCCCCTTCTTCGGGGGTCTTGGTGCCCTGTCTCATCCATACCTCCTCCTCTGGCCCCAGAGCCCTGGGCGTTGGGAGGTGCAGCATCTCTGGCAGCCTCTGGGCCTCGCCCAGGGCCTGAGGGATGGCCACCATCCTGCAGGGCTGTGACGGATGTCCCTCTCATCCACGGCTCTCTTTGGAATCCTCTAATGCTCCTTGAGGGTGAAGTCCCATTTTTCCCCTGTAATCACAGTATTAAACTTTAATATCCAATATTAATAAAACATACTCTCCTTAATAGAGCCGGCTGAGGCTGGGAGTGAGTGCGGCTGAAGATGGTCCCTTGGTGACTATCTTTAACACTTTCCCTGCTGGGCAGGCGCTGGGGCCGCGGTGCAGCAGGGGGTGGGGGCAGCACCAACGGGGGCTCCTGGCCCTGTCTCCCCTGGCGGCACCTGTCTCCTCCCCAACTCTGCCATGTGGGCTTTGACAGGGGGGTGGGCTGTGGCCTCTAGGGCACTGGACATGGCCCTTTTCCTCTGCAGGGTAAAGGGCAGGACCTGTTGTGGCCAAAGCTCCCCTTCTGAATAAGAACCCTGCTGGAGAGAAGGCGACTCCCACTGTCTGGCCTTGCTGGACCTGACTGCCCGCCCAGCTGTGGGGTTGCCTTAGTGGTTTGTCCAAACTGGGATGCTGCTGAGTCTGGGCCAGCTGCATGATGGGCCGGGATGGTGGGTATGGATAAGGGTGTCCAGGGACCAGGGTATCTCTGCCCCGTCTACCCCCTCTCTGTCTCTCCTGCCTTGCCTTCACTTGGGGGTCTTAACCCTGCCCACCATGCCTTCCTGTCCTCTCAGCCTCTTACTGTGCCCCCAGCCCAGGGTCAGTGCCACCTATCCCCTGGAGCTGACCTCTGGCTCTGCTGGGGCCCTTGCACTCGCCCCTGCTTGCCTGTGGGCAGGGAGTGTGCTGCTTGAGGACACCCCTGCCCTGTGGTCGGTGGTCTGGTGGAGGTCTGCTGGGTGACCCTGCCTGGCTCCCAAGGTCTGGGTGGTACAAGGGCTGGGGTGACGGCGGGTCTCTCCCAGGCAGGGACGGGTGGCTTGGCATCGTACCTGAGATGTAGATCACCTCTTCATGTGCACAGTGTTCAAGTTCGAGTTGTCCAGGCTGGGGTGGAGGGAAGTGGCCCTGGCCTTCCCCTTTTGACCCAGTCTGTAGCCTGGTGTCCTTGCTGGGTCTACTTAGTGTCCAGGGCTTGCATTTTTGTTGGTGATTTTGCTGTTTCCAAGGACCTGGGGAGGGGGCTGGACACCACTCCTCGGCAGGGCCTGATGTGGCCCAAATGCACACACAGGCAGAAGAGGCCCGTCCCCGTCCCCGTGTGCCTGGTTCCGAGCTGCGGAGTCCCAGGCTCGGGCTGTCACCACCCAGATACCTTTGTGCCCCTGGGCCATTTGTCACATGCCCAAATCCAAGAGCTTCAGAGGAGGACACTTTAATTCCCTCTTGGAGATGAGGGACAGCATGGAGGGTCACCTCACCCCTGGGAGCCGGGAGCACAGTCTTGTGTCCTTGCTCAGCCCTCCTGGGTGGACCCTGGACCCATTCATCTTGGCTTTCTTCCAAATGCTGGTTTGTCCTGGACTCGGAGGGCCCCCAAGGGACTTTTGTGGGTACAGAGTGGGAGGGAGGAAGAGGACCCTTGGGGTTTGTAGGCCAGCAAGTTCCCTCTGAAGGATCGGAGCTTGGGCAGCAGCTATGTACTGCCCAGGGGTCAGGCGCGGCGAGCCCGAGGGGCGGGGCCTTGCCGGGAATTCTTGGACAGGAGGCTTTGCTGGGACGGGGAGCCCAGCAGCCAGAGCAGACCCTCAGGAGAAGCTGAGCCAGGCTCAGGGGCTCCCTGCAGAGGGGCGAGGGGAGGAGAACGCAGGCTTTGTACATAGGGCTGCCCCCACCCTGCACCAGGGCTGTCCCCGCCCTGTGCCCAGCGCCCCCACACTGTGTCTGCTGCCTGGAGGCTTCCAGAGGCCTCCCCTGGCCAGAGCTGGGCTGTGTGGTTGGAGATGAGTTCCTGGGACTCCAGGGTTCTGAATTCAAGACTGGAAGTCCAGGCTTAGGTGGCCATGTCCTGGGTCACCTGACTGGTGAGTGGGTGGGACACAGGAGGTGGACTGGGAAGAGCCCTTGAGGAAACCTAGCTGGAGCTCCCAGAACCTGAGGGCCACCTAGAAGAGTAGGGCAGGCCCACCGAGAGCTGACTTGTCCCTTCGAGTCTCGCCCTGGCCAGGGTCGTTTGGGGCTATTGTTTGCTTGTGGACTCACAGCCGGCCAGTAGTCCCCCTCCCAGTGTGGGCCACACAGCAGCCACCAGACGCCCTTCTCTGTCCACCCTGGACCCTGTGCAAACAAAAGCCACGCACTCCCAGGGCACCTCCGGGGTCCCCGCAACCCTGCAGCCTGAGGCCCTGCCTGCTCTCCCGCCCTGGCTCAGCCCTCCTGAAGGATGGTCCCAGCGCCTCTCTAGTGGTCTGTGGCACCCGGTTGTTTTGGATAAAGAAGTGCTGAGGCCATTTAGTCCTCAAGCATTCCCTGATGTGAAATTTAAGATTAATTATGATTTCCACAGAAATCCCATTATGCAAATAATAATCATTTTCTTTTGCAGGGCTGCACTGGGCCTGAGAGGCTGCAGGGCCCAGAGATCCATCTCCTCGACCCCCAGGGCATTATCTATTATGAAACTTTGTCAAACACAGGCCCTGTGTGTCCCCCGAGCTTTTGATTCTTTTTTACAAAAAGCTCAGGGCCTCTGGGTAGGACCAGTTTCCCCTCCAACAGCTGCAAAATGCCTTTCAGGTTTAAGTGGAAGAATTTCATTGCTAAAGGTCGAGAGTGATTAGAACTTTCTTGCAATTGCTGCACAGTGCAGGGCAGGCCGCAGGGCGGATGGCAGAGCTGGGGTGGAAAGCCGCAGGCCAGCTGGGTGCGTCTACACTGGGAGGGTCGCCGCTGGCTAGCCGGGACTTGCCTGTGCTTACAAAGCCCCAGGAGCGCCAGCCCCCCTGTGGTTCAGGAGAGCCTCAAACCCTTTGTTCACTGGAAACTCCAGAGGAGCAGGGACATGATTTCCAACATGGCTATAGCAGCGGTGGGTTTGTGTGCACTGGGGAGCGCTCGATCCCGAAGGAGGGGCCGGCCAGGTACGATCCCTTCTGGTCTTAAAACAGATTTGAAGGAACATCTGTAGAAGCTGGAGAGGAGCACCAGAGGCCAGGGGGTGTGGATTTCTTGGGCACGCTGCTCAAAGCTGTGGGCAGAGCACAGCTCAGGCTGGTCCTCCACATTCGAGGATGCCTCATGTGGTCTGTGTGGAGGGAGGGACGGGACTCCAGGCTTACTTCTGTGATGCCCAGTGTCCACCTTCAGAGTGCATAATTTGAACAGCTTGCGACCTGTGATATCAGGGACCCAATGGAACTGTTTTCTTTCCATCTTTGTTGGTGACATTTTTAATCAAAGCACAAATGTGTACAGAAAACTGCCCAGTGGTAACTGACCACACTCGGAACATAGCCAGCTGGATCAGGGGACAGTGACCTCCCTGCCAGCCTGAAGGCTACCTCCACCTTGACTGCCAATGCCTCCCGCTGGCTGTGCCGCTTTTTGAACTTTCCCTAAGTGGAATCCCAGTGCGCGGCTCTCTTCTGACCGCGTGTTTCACACTGCGTCCGCTGGAGAGACCCTGGAGCACGTGGGGCCTGGGGTGCTGCTAGCTGCTGCTGCGTGGCTCCCGTGCTCCCCTGTTGGCAGCAGTGCCTCCATCCTCCTGTCCCTGGAGCTTGGCCTGTGCCTCCCCAGGGAGGCTGTTGACTGCTGCATGGCCGCTGGGGCCTCTGATTGAGCGTGGGCCTGGGTGTGGCATCTCAGGGCCGTACAGAGGTCGACTCTGCCTTAGCAGATGCTCTGCTCTGTTTTTGGAAGCTGCGCCAGTCTCCTTTCTCGCGGGCAGTGCACAGGGGCTGGCGGGCTCCGTCTCTTCCCAACGCCTGGCACTGTTAGGCTTTCCCTTCAGCCTTTCTGGGGATGGTGCTCAGCAGCAGCTTGTGCTTTTAGCTCTGTTTCCCTGTGAGGACTGACGCTGAGCGCTTCTCCAGAAGCTGGTGGGATGGTCTTGTGAAATGCCTCTGGGTCTTTCTGTCACTCTGGTTCCTGGGTCGTCTTGTTCTTGCTGGCTTCTCCGGGCTCTGTGTGTACCTGGACGCGAGGCCACGTGCATCGGCTGCTCCCCAGGCTGTGGCGCACCTTCTTCTCTGAAAGGCGTCTTGCATGGTCAGGTTGGTGCACCTGCCCGAGGGGGTCCTTCTTGACTGGGAGCTGACTGGCTTCCCGTTATCTTCCAGAAGTTACGCTGTTCAGTCTTTCTTGTTGAGGATCCGCGGCGTCCCAGGATCTGAGACTTAGGGACGATGTGAGGGAGGGCTCAGGACTTACTTCTCCTGGGGGTGTGTGCACACGTGTGTGAGCACAGCAGCCTCAGGGCTGGCACCTGGGCCAGTGTTCAGATGGGGGCAATCTTTTCTTTGGTGCTGGGGGTCCACAATACCAGCCTACAGAATGCAACAGATCTTTGCATATGGACCTTGAACCCAATGACCACGTGGAGTTACTTAAACACTCAATGGCTCCACTGTGGCTCTTTAGGACATTTGATATAAAGTCATGCTGTCAGCAAATAATAAGCTTTGCGTCTTCCTTTCTAGCCAGACGCACTCTGTTCCCTTCTCCGGCTGGGCCGTCTGGCACTGGCTCGAGTGCGGGGTCGAGTGCGGGGCAGCAACCACCTTTGACCTGCCCCGCGTCCTGGGTGCTCAGCACTCTGCAGTAGGTGGGATGTTCTCTCTGGATTTGGAACTGCATCTTGTCAGGCTGATGAGGCTTCCTTCTATCATTTTCTGATCATTTGTTTCAGTCATGGGTTTCCCTGTTCCAGTTATCTTTATTTAATTGATTTCTAGCTTAATCTGATGCTGACCTGAGTTGCCCTCAGCTTGTGTGAATCTGGGTGAACGTCTCCTTGTGTCTGGGCCTCAGGAGCCTCGCTTGCCCATCCAAGTCCATGGAAGCTGGTGAAAGCTGTCTGTCCCACACTGTGATAAACGTAGTCACTCTTGCTACGTACTTGAAGAGGAGGTGTTTCCTGTGCTCTTGGTTAGGGTTGCATATTTGTGCAATGAGCTCTGGTGCCCCCTCAAAATCCGCACGTGGACATACTGCCTCCAGTGTGAGGCTGTAGGAGGTGGGGCCTTCAGGAGGTGGTGAGGCTGGGGAGTGGAGCCTCGTGACGGGGTCAGGGCCTTCAAAAGGGGCCACAGAGATCCTTGGCTGTCTTTCCGCCCAGTCAAGATACATGGAGAACTCGACCTTCTGCAGCCTGGAGCAGGCCCTGGCCAGAACCCAGCCCGCTGCAGCATGATCCAGACGCGCGGCCTCAGAACCGCAGGGCTCGTGTGGTATGTGGCTCTTTGCTACAGCACTCCTCAGTGCAGGCAGCCTGAGTCAGGCCTTGCTCTCAGTCGGGTTCAGACCGTCAGGGTTCTAGTGAACGTTCCTGCTCGTTGTGTCCATTAGCAGTGAAGGGTTCTCGTCAAGATCTAGTTTTGCCCGCTTCTCTCTCCCTACCTGCGCTGTGGCCCTTTGTGTTTGGGAGTTATATTGTTGGGTGCATATACATTGAACACATATGTTTTCCTGAAGGATTGGCAGTTAAGCTTTGTGAGCCGGCCCCTTCATCACGGGCGGCTCCTGCCATGGGGTCTACCTGGTCTGCCCTGAGGGACAGCTGTCAATAAGGCATCACCTCCGACATGGTCGCCTTCACAGGGCACCGGGCTTTTCATTCTTTGAGTTTTCACTTTTGCTCGTCTGTGTAATTAAAGCATGTCACAAACAACATAGAATTGTCTATGAGTCTGACAATCTTTATCTTTAAATTGAAACACTTACTGATTGCATGTTTAATATGGTGATTGATATCTGGGGGTTTAAATCTCCCATCTATTTTCTTTTTGGATCTTTCTGTTTTTGTTTGGTTTTTTAGCCCTCTTTGCTCTTGTTTCCCCTTGTTTTAACACTTTCCCTCTCTGTGAACTCGCTCACATCCTGTATTTTATTCCTCTTTTATCCTTTTCACTAAAAAATTTAAAACAGGGCTGGGGCTGGAGCTCAGTGGTTGAGCGCTTGCCGAGCACGGGTAAGACACTGGGTTCGATCCTCAGCACCACATATAAACAAATAAAAAATAGTGGCTAAATTCATTAAAAAGAATTAAAAACACGAATCCTGATGCATCATGCTCCACCTGATCCAGCACCCCTGCCCCCACCAGGAAGAGCAAGTGCCCTGGGTGTTCCAGGGGCGTCTGTGCGACTGCTGGGGTGTGCACGCCCGCGTGGGCCTCAAGCCCCAGAAATGGCACTGGCCTAACTGCAGATTCACTGTCTCCATGCCCTGGTCGTCTTCCCAATGCCCAGAATTACTACCTTTCCTTCCTTCCTCCCTCTAGGGCTCAGGTCCCTCCTGCCTGCGAGTTCTTTATTGTATTTATTGTGTGTGTGGTATGCGAGTGTCTGTGTGTGGTGTGTGTCTGTGTTTATGCTATGTATGCTGTGTGTGGCGGGTGTCTATATGTAGTATGTGATGTGTGTTATCTGTGTGTGTTGTGTGTGTGGTGTGCGCTATGTGTGGTGTGTGTGGTGTGTATGTGATGTGTGACTGGGTGTGCTGTGTGTGGTGTGTGTTCTCTGTGTGTGTGCTGTGTGTCTGTGAATGTGTGAGTGTGTGTGTGCTGTGTGTCTGTGAATGTGTGAGTGTGTGTGCGCTGTGTGTCTGTGAATGTGTGAGTGTGTGTGTGCTGTGTGTCTCTGTGAATGTGTGAGTGTGTGTGTGCTGTGTGTCTCTGTGTGGTGTGTGTGTGCTGAGTGTGTGCTGTGTCTCTGTGTGGTGTGTGGTGTGTGTGTGTGTGCTGTGTGTCTCTGTGAGTGTGTGAATGTGTGTGTTTCCTGCTATCAGTTCTCTCAGTTTTTGTGTTTGCAAAGTTTCTTGGCCTTCATTTTAAAAAATCAATTTTTTGAGATGCAACTTACGCACCACGAGTCTGTGTTTGTGGTGGGCTTTGGTGTGCGGGCACGGTGGCCCGACGGTCACCGCCCCGATTTCTAGCATTTCCTGCCCACTGGCTGCTGCTCCCCGCCAGCCGCCTGGACCCTCTGCAGCTGAGTCTGGACCTCAGATGCTGATGTGCTGGTCGCTTGTGTCTGGCCTCAAGGTGAATCTGGGGTGACTGCCGTGGAGTGGGTCAGGCCTCCGGTGGCCTCGTACTGCTCCACTCAGGGGCCGGCCACGTTCTCCTGCTCGGTGGGAAGGCATCATTTGCTTTACTCGTGTGTGCCCGCTGGGCATCTGCTCGGACGGGCTCCCGTGTGGGCGGGTTTCTGTCTCCCCGGTGCTCGGGCGGAGCAGGGCTGTGCGTGGCCGCCGTCCCCCTCCACTGGAGTTCTAAGTGGCTGTGTTTGTTCCCAATGTCCTCGTCACTTCTGTGCAGTGCCCACCGTCACGCTCTTGGCTCTCGGAAGGTGCTCTCTGTTCCAGAATTTTCACTTCCTGTTCTCCACGGACTGGGGTCCTGGTGAGGTTCCTAACACCCTCGCCCGGCCCGGCTCTGCCCGCCCGAGTCTGCATCAGCTGCGGGTCGGTTTCTACTGTCCGTTTGCTTGTCCTGTCCTGGCTGGCGTTCTGGGGCTGCTGTGAGGAATCACCACGGGTGATGTGGCTTGAAACAACAGAAACTTAACTGCTTCACTGTCAGAAGCCAGAAGCCTAGGATCCCCCGGGGGGCAGGCTGTGCTCCTGCCGGGGCCCGGGGACCCCCCGGGCTGTCTGTCTCCCTCACCTCGGCCTCCTGGTCACTGTGCATGCATCTATCTTCCTCCAAGTTTCTGGGCCTGACCTCCCTCTTAACCTCCCTGTGACCATTGTTTGGAGTACACTCAGCCCAGCTGCCTTGGGGGAGTACCCACCACCTCTGTCCAGGTCCAAGGCTGGGAGCTCCCTCCTCACGACAGCTTCACCTCCAAGATCCTGGAGGCTGGACCTGGACTGCACGGGGTCCATTAAGACCTGTGTCATGGAGAAGGGCTGCCCCGAGACTGAGTCCCAGCTGGGGACGTGGCTTTCCATCTGTACAGGTGCGTTGCTTTCTTCCTGCCCGGCACGGGGGACTCGGATCTTCCCTGAGAAGCCCAGGCGTGGTGTGCGGAGCGAGGCCGAGGTGTCGGGACCATCCCGTGAAGGCTCTTGCCCATCAAGCCTAAGCTGGCGCCTCAGTCAGGAAGGGCCGGGTGATCCAAGGAAAGCAGAACCCGGAAACACGACAACTCCCCTGTGTCACTGTCCAGGGGGATCTGGGGCACGCGCGGGGTCCCCAGCGGGTGTTGCAGGGAGGGCTTTTCCCTCTGCAACACACACTGGGGCTGCAGGAGAGGGGCCCATGACTGCCCTGCCAATGGCCCTGCACCACCTGGATTTCCACTAGGGGGGCTCAGGCATGTGGCCAGCCAGGGACGCTGGGAGACGGGAGGGAGCAGCCGGGGCCGGGGCGGGCGTGAGGTGTTGGCCGAGGACAGCAGATTTTGCCTCTGGTCCTTTTGGCTGTTCAGTATGAGCAGTGCTGCGCAGGCTGGGGGTGGCTGAGCATGACGGGTAGGGACAGAGGCTGTGACGTTTGCCCAAGTAAGGAAATGGATCAACTGTAGTGGGCTGACGAAGTTCCTCCAAATTCATATGCTGAAGTCCTGGCCCCCAGGGCCTCAGAACGTGAGTACAGACTGCATCTTTACAGAAGTGACCAAATTAAGGGAGGTGATCAGGGTACCCTGATCCAATGTGACTGGTGCCCTTGTAAGAAGAGGTCAGGAGCAGACACAGGACAACCTGTGGGGACACAGGGAGAGGATGGTGACTGAGGGCCAAGGGAGGCCGCCGGAGACCCTGCCACACCTCCCCCTGGGACTGCAGCCTGCAGAACTGTGGGGACATGTGCTTTAGCTGCTGAAGCCACCAGCCCCTGCCACCATCACGGTAGCTCCAGGAAGCCAACACTCCTGCGTCATGGAGTCCTGCACAATGCCTGATCTCAGTCACACAGATCGAGATGTAAGTCCTGGTTAAGTCCATTGTGCAACCAGAGAAAACAAGACATAATTCTTTTTAATAAATAAACAAGTAAGTAAATAAGTAAACACATTTTTTTTTTTTTAGTACTAGGGACTGAACCCAGGAACCCTCTACCACTCAGCCACATCCCCAGCCGTTTTTATCTTTTTGTTTTGAGACAGGGTCTTGTTACGTTGCTGAGGCTGGCCTTGAACTTGCGATCCTCCTGCCTCAGTCCCCCGAGTTGCCTGGATCACGGGTATGCACCACTGTGCCCAGCCAGACATTGTTCTTTAGGAAAGATATTCTGTTTACTTGGTTTTAAACTCCTTTCTGAAAACAGACACATAGAAATTGCAAGTGCCATGCACCATGTGATGTTCTGAAGTGTGCATGGATGAATGCAGCTGGTCAGCGTGCGTCCCCTGGACCCTGGGCTTTGTGAAGGGAGCACCTGAAGTCCACTCGTAGCGACTGTGAGGCACACAGCATCTCATGAGTGGACGCTGGCACGTGGCACCGAGATTGCTGTAACTTAGTCCTCCTGTCCAGAGGAGAGGCCGTGTCCTGGGGCCAGTGTCTGCCCGGCCCTGAGCCAGCACAGATCTCCTTCTGGCTCCTGAGTTCAATGGTGACTGACCCCTCTTGTGCCAGGCCAAGTGCTGCCTGCCTCTCCCCAGCATGCATCTTCCAGCGCCATCCCAGGTGCCACCGAGAGCCCGTTTCCTGCACCCACTCATGGCTGTTGGCTGCGTGAACATGCGTGCGGGTGTCTCTGTGATGTTCTGGTTCGGTTTCCTTTGCACACATACCCAGCCCTGGGACTGCTGGTCACACAGCGGCTCTACTTGGGTGTTTCGAGGGCCTTGCGTGCGGCCCTGACCAGCGCCCGCCTCACCGGCCCCTCCAGCAGGAGCAGGGGTCCCCTTGCCGTGCCTTGACCTCTCTGGGCTGGCTTTTCTGTCTTTCTGATAGAAGCCGCTCCAAGGGACGTGCAGTGCGCCTCTGTGGCCGTAACCTGCATTTCCCCGGTGATCGGTGACGTCCAGCTACTTTTTAAATCCTGCTGGCTGTTGATAGCCTTCTTCTGGGAAATGCCTATTCTCGTCTTTTCTCCATTTTTTAATTGAGTCATTTGCTGTCTTGCTGCTGAGTTGCTTGAATTCCTCATATATCTGGGATATTCACCCCTTACCAAAAGTGTGGTTTGCAAATATTTCCTCTGCCAGTCGCTGGTCTCTCTGCCACGCCTCCTTCACTGGGCAGGAGCTTTGTAGTTTGATGCAATCCATCTGTATAGTTTGGCTTTTGCTCCCTGTGCATTTTGGTCCCCAAAGTCATTTCCCAGACGGTCCTGGTGCATTTCTTCATGTTTCCTTCTAGTAGGTCACAGTGCCAGGTCTTAGGTTAATGTCTTCAACCCATTTTGAGTTGGCTTTGCACACGGTGGGATAAGAGTCTGACTTCATTCTTTTGCACATGGGCCCAGTTTCCCCGACACATTTGTGGAAGAGATTGCCCTTTCCCTGGTGCGTGTATTGCCATCTTTGCCCAAAACCACTTGCGTCCACATGCGTGTGCTCCCTTCTGGGTGCTCAGCTCTGCCCCTCTGCTCTGTGAGCCTGTTTTGATGCCCTGTTGTGCTGTTTTGGTTTCTCGGCTTTGCAGGGTGTTCTGAAGTCGTGTAGAGTGGCGGCTTCAGCTTCGTTCCCTTTGTTGAAGATTGCTTTGGCTACTTGGGGCCTTTGGTGGTTCCATGTGTATCTTATAGTTTTTCCTTATTTCTGTGAGGTATGTCATTGGGATTTTGATAGGGATTGCATTGAACCTATAGGTTGCTTGGGTAACATGATATTTTCATAGTATCAATGTCTCCAATCCATGAACATGGACTATCTTTCCCTTTGCTTATTCTTAGATTTCCTTCATCAATGTTTTGTAGTTTCAGTGTAGAGATCTTTCAGCTCTTTCGTCAAATTTATTTGTAAGTATTTTTTGGTAGCTATTATGAATTTTTTTTTGGTACTAGGGATTGATGCACTCAACCACTGAGTCACTTCCTCAGTCATTTCCATTTTTTATTTTGAGACAGGATCTCACTAAGTTGCTTAGGGTCTCTCTAAGTTGCTGAGGCTGGCCTTGATCCTCCTGCATCAGCCTCTGTGGCTGGGATCACAGCCACTGTGCCAGCCTGAATGAAATTTTTTTAATGGACTTTTTAAAAAAATTCTTTGTTTTGTATATTTATTGCTTTTTAAAATTTTTTTTTATGTGGTTCTGAGGATTGAACCCAGTGCCTCACGTGTGCGAGGCAAGCGCTCTGCCACTGAGCCACCACCCCAGCCCTGGACTATTTTTTAATATTTTATTATTAGAGTATAGAAACGGTGTTGAATGTTGTGTTAATTGGTATCTGGCACCTTTGTTGTACTTGTTTATTAGTAGGTCTTTGGTGGAGTCGTCAGGGTCCTCTCTATGTACGATCATGTCATCAGCAAACAGGGGCAACCGAACTCTTCCTTTTGATTTTGAAACCTGTATTGGTTCTGCTAGCCTAGTTACTCTGCTAACACTTCCAGGAAAGATTTTTTTTTTTAAAAAAGAAGGGCTATGAGCCCCTGGTCCTGAGGTAAGATTCTCAGCCCAGTGCAAAAACAGGCACTCTCAGAGCCTGCCAGCTCCTCACAACTTCGTGGCTGGTACAGCTCTAAAGAACAAGGAGCAGATTCTCACAGGCATTTTCAGTTGGCCCTGGGATGTGGCACTGGCCCAGCCATCACCTCCAGCTGGGCTGTGTCTTGCGGGTGGCCCTGAGCCATTCTTGGCTTCTTCCTTGGGAGGGAGCACAGGGAACCCTTCCATCCTACCAGGGAAGCCCTTAGTAGCGACCATGCAGGGCTTCCAGGACCTTGCGCTAGACGCCGTCCTGGTGCAGCCCTCAGGTCTATGTCAGGCTGCAGAAGTCATGTCTCCATCTGCCCCAGCTGGGCCTGGGGACACTCAGGGCAGGGCCGTGGTCTGACAGGAATGGGATGGCAACTAGCTAGGCTCACCCTGTGCAGCCTCTGCAAATCTCCCACCTGAGCTTCATCTGCACACTGAGCAGAGGGACCCAGAGAAGGGATTCCCATTGCCAGGTGCCAGAGAAAGGGCTGAGGGGAGGCTGGGTCTCAGCTTCTTTGAGGAAGAGGGGTCTTTGCACCCCCCCCTGAGCCCAGGAGTTTGAGGATCTGTGGTGTGAGCTGCCCGTTCAGAGGCCACAGTGCCCAGGAGATTTAAGGCCCTCCCTGTGGGTAGGGACGGAGGCTAGGGTTTCATTCCACCTTGCTTATTTTTAAACTTCTTGTCATTTTATTTGGGGTGTAATTTACATACGAGAGCGCACCTGTCCTGGAAATAGAACAGAGCAACCATTGCAGAAACAGCTCCCGAGTGTTAAACAGGATCGCCATGGGCCGGCCCTCCCACTCCTGGCAGATAACCAGCAGGAGGGGAACAAGGGCTTGAATGGGTGCTTGTGCACCTGTGGGTGGCAGCATGATTCCTAAAACGGAATGGCGACACATTGCAGCTGTCCACTGGGGACCGTATGCACCACAAAGCGTTGCTGATCTGTACCATGGAGTGTCACTCAGCCCTACCCAGGAGGGACGTTCTGTCACCTGCTGCAAGCTGGATGAGCCCTGAGGACAATGTGCCAGGCATGTCCATGCGGTTCTCCTGACACGAGGTCCCTAGGGGAGTCGAGGTGCAGAGACACAGTGGAACGGGGGCTGCCAGGGGCTGGGGGCTGGGGCTAGGGGAGCCGGTGCTCAGTGGGGACAGAGTTTCAGCGTGGCAAGATGGAAAAGCCCGGGGAAGGCTGGTGGCGGGTGGTGCAGGCACACGAGTGTGCTTCACACCCCGCAGGGTCCAGGCGGCCTTGATGCCACACAGGCTTTGGCACAGCTGGACACCACCCGGAGTGTGGGCTGGGTGAGCTTCCACAGAGGCACCCTCGTCACTGCCCCCAAGCCAGCGCAGCTCATGCTGTATCCCAGGACATGCGGCCACCTCCGCAGTCCAGTCCCCCCCTCGATGCCAGGCCTGCGCCCTCTGGGCCCTGTCCCTCGAGGTCCCCCGAGCTCACTCCAGAGCTTTATGCCAGCAGAGTGTGGCTTGCGCTTTTTGGCCTGGCTTCCTTCCCCAGCGTCGGGGTCTTGCGATGCCTTCTCAGTCCTGCGGGCATCAGCAGTTCCTGCCCCTGTCCTGCCATCCGAGGGCTCCACGTGACGTAGCGTCACTGTTTTATCTTCTGCTTTCTCCATTTCATGCTTTCAATCGACAAATAAAAGTCGGATGTATCCATCATGTGAACACGTGCGGGGCTCGTCTGCTCTTTCGCTTTTGACCAGGATCTCTGGCTCCTGCAGTTCTTCATCGCGCCCCCTGTCTGTCCTCCCACTGCTGCCCGCCCCCTGCAGACCAGGAAGGGACACTGGGTTGGGGTGGGTTCAAGAGCAAGAGCCTGGGTGAAGACACCTGGGGGTGTTCACACCCTGGGGAGGGGGCTGGTCCTGCACGCAGGGGTTCGCTCTTGTCAGGAGCTGAGACTCACGCTCATGGGACAACTCCTAGGACAGTCAATGGGCACCAGCTCTGGCCAGAGCCCTCGGACCCTGCCCAGAGGAGGCAGGAGCCTGCGAGGCTGGGAAGTCTGATGTGCAGTGGCGAGGAGGGGGCTTTAGTGGGGCATGGGGTCTGCCAGGCCAGGTGGAGCCCTGCTGGATGCCCTCTATCTGGCCCTACTCGGCCTGGGGGGGCGGCTGTCGCTCCAGTTTGCAGGTGAGCAAGCCCAGAGTTGGCTCCTGGCTTGGCCCGGGGCTTCCAGGAAGGACAGGCCATGGACGGGAAGCTGCATGAAGGGCGTCTAGCTCACTGGGCTGGGGTCCAGGACAGGCCGTGCTCGTGGACTTGGAACGAGGAGGGGCAGCATCCTGCTGTGTCACTGCCCTGGCCATGGGGTTGCCTTTCCCTGCAGTTTCACAGCTCAGCCTGGGAAGGCAAAGGGCCCAGGGATCAGCATCCTGGAGCTGGGGTCTCTGCTCTGGATGGACGAAGGGGTAGGACTTTCCAGGGTAGAAAGATTCCCACTTAGTCTTGCCTAGGACTTTCCCATGAGGGTCCCTTTCCACTCTGTGGCTGCTCTGGGAAAGCTCAGGCTGGTGGCACCCAGGTGGCAGAGATGGGTTCACACAGCTCTAGCCTTTAGTCCAAGCAAGTCACCAATCACGGCCAAGAGCAGCCAAGAGCAGCAGACCATCGCTATCCAGAGGATGGCAGAACTTAGAAACTCTTCTTTTGGCACATTTGGCCCCTGGGGCTTTGAGTGGGTCGGTGATGGGCAGGATTGGCCTTGACTGCCAGCCCCTGCCCTCTTGGTCACCCCATCCAGGGCCCCATTTTGTTGGCTCTCTCCTATGTTCCCAGAGTTTGGGTCTTAAAACAAAACCACACAACTGCCTTCATTGAGTAATGATTATTTCAGTTTCTCTTTAAAAATTAATCAGAGACATCCCTGGCTGCCAATCTGAGGTAAGATCAGCCGCGATAACCAGCGTGCCCACACGGGGGTGGTGGGATTCCAGCCTGGAGCACGGAAACTTAACAGCCTGGAAATGTAGGATTTCCGTTCGGCTTGTTCTAACACTGAGCCCAGCTCGGGGACCTCGGTCTCCTGCTTTGCAGCCCCCGCAGGGGGCCAGCAGGGCCATGTGGCTTGGCAGTAGGCGATGTGCTCTCTGGGGCTGCCCACTCCCCCTTCTTCCTCTCTGCCCCTCCAGGAAGCTTCCAGATCCCTCCTCGGCTCTGGGGCTGCAGGTCGCAAGCAGGAGATCCCGGGCTGGGCCGCCCCGGAGCCCCCGGCTCTGCCCTCTATCGCCTTTGTGCGAACCGTAATCCACAGAATGCTTTTGTGGTAACCCTACCCATCGGCAGCCAGATAGCATCTCGCGCCCGTGACGGGCAGGAACTCACAGGCATGGACTTAATCATGCAGACTTTCAAAAAATGGGGCTGGCAGAGGGGGACGAGGGCGGGAATAAAAGGGGCCGGTGTGGCTGTAATTGGGACCATGTGGATTTCCTCGGAGGAGGATTAGGAGGAGAGACAGGCCTTGCCCGCGAAGATTAGTTTCAATTAGACGGGCTGGAGGGAAAGGCCGGGCTCGGTGAAAGATTAAAACAAGAAGGAGAAAGTTTCCGTGGCGGAGGCTCCGGGCTGCGGCAGGGGCCGGCGAGATCCGCTAATTGAAGGCAAAGCGCTCGGGCTCGGAAGAACGCGCAGTAATTGATTCGACGCTGGCTGCCTCTCGCTGCCGCTCACCCCGCCCGCAGCACACTGCCAGTGCCCATTTGTGCTGGAAGCCAGGTGGGGTGGGGCCGGGAGGGCCCTGGCGGAGCCTTGCAGGTCGGGGATCGTGGGCTGTGGTCAGCTGGCCACTTGCGACTCTGGTCCCAGGGCAGGGGCCACTCTGCAACCCAGACCTGGTGTTGAGGTTTTGGTGGCTGCATGCTGGTCACTCTTGGCCATGCCCTTGAGGGACCTCACTGGGATCATCAAAAAGGCTCTGTGCACTGCCAAGCCTCCCAAGGCACCCCAGGCCTCCTCTCTTTCCGTCCCTTTCTTCTCTTCTGCCCATCCGTCTGTCCATCCTTAACTCTTCCTCTCTCCCTTTTTCTTCCTGGTCTCTGGTTGCTGATGCCTTGAGAATAATTTTCTTAAACAAAAACCATGAACAATAGTCTCTACAACTTGAATGTGTGTGGTGACCATCCTCTGTGTTCCTGGGTCTGGCTGGAAGCTGGGAAGAGTGTGGATGCGCAGGGGGTGCAGAGCGGCCCCATCCGAGACGAGGCTTCGTGCAGCGTCCGGTGTCCTATCCCTCTTCCCTTCTTTCCTTCTGCTGGGATGTGGCCATGGAGGCAGCCAGTCCACCTCAGAACTTGCCTCACTTTCCATTTCAAGGAGATGTAGGAAGCATGATCCCCAGGGAGCTCAGGGAGAAGGAGAGGGATGGGCAGCAGTGAGGCAGTCACCATGGAGCTCCTGGAGCCCAACACGCCCTGTTGAAGTTCCTGCTTAGCTCCCTGCCAGGGGCCGATGCTGGTTCTCAGACCTTGAATGCCTCGTCTGCTAAATGGGTACGTCACGGTAGAGCTGGGGACTGCTCAGTGGTCACTGTTTCTCTGGCTGTTGCCCAGTACCCAAGAGAGGTGGAGAGGGGCCTGGTCCCCACCTGCGGGTCACTGTCCCACCTTGCACCCATGTTGGGCTTGAGCCCAGGGAGGCCTGTGCTCATCTATGGGTCTCATGCATGTGTCAAGGGGCAGCACTGTGCTCCGGCCTGGGAGCCTGCAACCAGGTGCCCAGGTGTGGCCGGCACCCTGGCTGTGCTTCACGGTCAGGGCCAGCTGTTTCCTGGCCTTCCTCGGCCTGCTCCCCTCCAGGGCCTCTGAGCACGTAGTGTGTGCGTGTGTTTTATAAATCCTGCCCATTGTAATGACAGCTAAATTATGGAAAATGCATTTTCACAGCTGGTGAGAAAAACCATTAGCATTAATCAAGGCCCAGCCTCGTTGGGGATTCGCAGGCTGAGTCCTGTTGGTAAAGTTATGGACGTGCTGAACAGTCATTAGCGGGATTCATTTGAAGTGGGGCCAACCATTTATCTTCACATGGTACTTGGGACGCCTCCTTGCTTGGGGCTGAGGCTGAGCTCAGCGCAGGGCTAAGGTGGTCACTGTGACCCCCGCCCTTCATGTAAGTGGGCCTGGTTTTCAGGGACTCACCCAGAGCTGAGGATCACCTCTGTTTCAGGGACCTGTCCTGGTGATGTCTGCGGGGCCAGCATTGTCACAGTAAGGACAGGAGCCCTCGCTGTCCTGCACACCAGTGGTCTTGCTGGTGTCCCCCAGGCCTGCTCCTCTGACATGTGGCGGGAGCCTTGGTGCCTCGGTGGATCCAGCCCCATCTTGGGTCCTGTGATCCCAGCCTTAGGCGAGGCTCGTGTGGGTTTGCTGGGCGGCTCACGCGTCGCACTGCGGGAGCTGGACTTGAGGTGCCTGAAGGAGTGGCCAGGCTGCCAGCTGATGGCAGATGTGAGCCCTGCTGTGTTAGAGTGCCAGCCTGGGATGGTCTCTGAAATACACTTTTAACTTTGAAATAATTTCAGAATGACAGAGGCTGCATGGAGAGTGCAGTCCCCATGATTACTCATTTTTAAAAATTTTTTTTAGTTGTAGATGGACACAGTACCTTTATTTATTAATTTACGTGGTGCTGAGTCTCGAACCCAGTGCCCCACACGTGTGAGGCAAGTGCTCTACCACTGAGCCACAACCCCAGCCCCATGATCCACTCTTTTTGAGATTTTTCCCCAACCCCACAATACCAGGCTAATCACAGAAATGACCACACAAGGCCAGATTGGCTGCCTCTCCAGGTGGGCCAGTCCTGCTGAAGGTGGCCCTCACACCCCTTCCCGAGGCCCCTCTGCTAGCACCAGGCACCACCTGACAGGCCACATGAAGACACAGGGTCATGTCACCCTGGCCTCTGCACCAGGGTCTAGCCACATCCCACCCATGTTCTGGTTGATGTGTGGGACCCACTCAGCAGGACACAGGATGGTTGCTGAGCCTGGCGATCGGCTCCTATGCCTCGATCTCCTCCCTTCCCTCTCCTGTTGTGACAACTCAGGGACTCCCAGATGGCCTTCCAGCCCTGGCTTGCCTGTCCGGGGGACCCCTGCCACTCTTGCCCACTCATCCCACCCGTCCCTGGAGCTTAAGTTCAAATCCCCCATTAGCATGACATTTTTCCCTGGCACCAAAGATTCTCCCCTCCCCACCAGCCCCCGAGTCTCTGTCTGTCCCTCGCTGCCTTGGGGTGTGCCCACCTCCGTCCTGCACCCCTTTCTCACATCTCGCTGGCAGCTATGGGCAGTGTGCACAGAGGCACATGCATTCTCACTTGTGCGTGGGTCAGCACACGTGTGTGTGCTCTGAATGGCACGTGCATGCCACCCGTGGGAGCACGCACCCACCTGTGCACACAGTAGGCCTGGGCCTCGTCTGACCCGGGTGCATCCATTGTGAGCCCAGTCTGCTGGTAAGTCCACCTTCGACAAGGGAACGACTGTTCTGGGGCTGAGACAAGACCAGCTGGGGGCGTCCCGTGGCACCAAGAGAAAGGATGAGCTTGGAAAATAAAACAATGTGGCATGCCAAGGGAGCAGGGTGCCAGCCAGTGCTGCCCACACAAGACTGGGACGAAGGGCACAGAGTGATGTGGCACTGGATGTAACCCCAAGCATGCAGGAAGGTTTGGGAATTCCTGCGGATGCACAGACGCCTGCCAGGCTCCTTACCTGGACCTGGCCCTGGCCCTGCCACCCTCTCTGGACAGGGGCTGCTGCTGGGGCTGCATCATGGTTGGGGCAGCCCAGGGTGTCCAGAGACCGTGTCACCTGTCCAGGCCCCACGGCAGGTGTTCTGGGGTCTGGCAGTTCCTGCTGACACCCTGGATGGACTGTAGGACTCTGGCCTCACTGCTGGCAGGATGGTTTTCTCTAATCGTATCCTTGAACTGTGTCTGGGGTTTCTCGTGGGTTGGCAGCCTCTGGATTTCTGGGGTTGGCGGGGGGCTGGTGCCCCTGGGCTTAGGAGTGGTTTGGCCTTGGCTGGGGACCCTGAGTCAAGGCCTCATGTGGTGCCCTGGGTGACCCTGCCTGGGTGCTGGGCGTCTCCGTGCATCGGTTTCTTGATTGTAAGTGGAGGATGGCAGCACTCTGCAGCGTCACCTGGGGTCTGAGTCACCAGGATGGGGGCCATTGCAGAGGGACGCTGTATAACTGGGACAGCATGTGTCTTATGTCACTGTAGCCAAGTCAGTGCAGTTTTGGAAACAGAGTGGAGATGCTCCCCTCTGGGGAGGGTCCTTCAAGGCTGACGCCTGTCGTCCACACTGCCTGACCCCAGGGCCCTGAGGTGTAGTGTCTGTGGCCCCCAGACCTGTGTCCACATGGCTGATGTGGAGCCTTGGAGCCTCCACAGTGGCACCTGGCCCTTCCAACCCGGTTGGGAGCTGGCAGGGCACCGTGCAGCACACAGAGGTGACAGGCTCCACTCAAGGGCCACTCCAGGGGGACACCTGCTGGAGCTGCGTGCTGGCCACCTCTCAGGGATCCTTCCAGGAGGTGACAAAGGGCTCCTGCTGCAACCCCCAGTTGTGACAGAGGTAGGCTCGTGTCTGGTGGCCCTTGCTGACAGGTGACTGTCACAGGTGAGCAGGCCTTGCCCTCCCTATGGGTAAGCCCTCGGCTTCTGCCCCTTCTGAAAATCAAAGGGCACCAGACAGCACCAGCCACTGGTTCCTGCGTCGGGGGCACCCACTGCCTACACCCCTGCCTGCGGCTGGCAGAAGATGAGCCCAGGCGGCTGGTCTTGTGGTTTCCTTCTGGTGTGACCGGCTTGTGGGGGATACAGGAGGCCCAGGAGCTGCAGGAGGGAGCTGGGAGGCTGGGGCAGGCTGAGTTAGGAGGACACTGGGAGAAGGGTGGAGGCGTCTGAGGATCTCCCCCTTGGGTCTTGGATCGAGGCTCCCTGGAGGGTGTGTCCTGAGAGGCTGGGTGTTTAACTTCTGGATGTCACCTTTGGCCATTGATAAAGTCCTTTTTTCAGGACTCAGGGGCAGACCAGAGGCTTTTCCTGGGTGATGGCCTGGTGCTTGCTTGGGGGCTGTGGTTCCTGGGAGGAGATGTTGGGGTCAGGCATGTGCAGCCCAGCTCCATACTAAGGTCAGCATCACCAGAGCAGCGCTGAGCTAGAAACTCTTACCTCCTAACCCTGGGGAGCCAGGATCCTCCCGGCCTGCTAGAAGGGCCCAGAGGCTGCTCTGGGTCCTTAGCCTACCCCTGTGGGGCCCAGGACACCTTGTCCATCAGAGGCCAGCAGACCTGTCTGGCTGCCCATTTCTCAGGCCCTTCCCTACCTAAGGCCCCTCTTTTTGAAACTGGGGTCACGTGGAGAGAGGTGACCCTGCATGCAATGCATTCAGGCTGAACCATGTGTCCCCACCACTCACAGGAGTATCCAGGAAGGAGAATGAGCCTGTGACCTGGCCCTCCACGTGGCCTCTGTGTCTGTACAGGTTCAGCGTGGGAGGGACAGCATGCAGGACAGATGTGTTCTGGGGCGACAATCACCCATGTTCACTCACTCTCAATAAACCCATGTCTGCCCTCGAGAGGCCAGAATGGACCCAGCCGTGAACCGGCCGGTATCCCGGGGCTGCAGGTCGATTCCGTTATCAGGCAGGGGTGAGGCCCACAATGCCCTCACCCGGCTGGTGCCGTGATCTGCTCCTGGAGACACGAAGTGCCGCGGACACCGGGGCACAGGGGACGGCTCCTCCGGGAGGGAACGGGGCTGGAATGGTACTCCATTTGTTAAATTTAGTGTAAACTTCCAGGTGAGTTTGATCAGGGTTTTTAAAGGTTCTGTTCATTTGAGACTGAATCAACAGCTCACCAGGCCTTGAGCTGCAGACTCTTAAAAGTCAACGCGGTAATGATCAATTTGTTAGCGATAGTGGCAATAAATACCTGATCCCCCATCTGGCCAGACAGCTCTGAGCCTGTTGATCTTAACTAATCGCCCATGGTGGTGATCTCCTGGAGGGTTCCCACCCACACCTGCAGCATGGCCGGCCAGGCGGGCAGAGTGCCGGTCCACCCACAGCCCCAGAGAACACTTCCTGAGAGATGGGAGACGAGGCTACCAGGGCCGTTCACCTCAGATTGGGGCCAGACCCTCGTGGGTCCTGATAGAAGGGGGCACCAACGAAGGGTCTGCAGGGCCCAGCTCCCATGGTAGAGCCACCGCTGCTCAGGGAGCTGTGAAGTGGCCCACCTGAGGGTGAGAGAGCAGCCTGATGACAGCTCCCCGCCCCTGCGTCCCCCAGACAGGGGCAAGAGGAGCTGGCGGCTGGCTTCCCACCAGCTGAGCTGCCCTGGCAGGCCGCACGCTGCCGCAGCCCCAGCTCCTCAAGTGTCTGCGTGGGGGACAGGAAGAGGTGGCAGGGGGCGGTGAGGGCAGTCCTCCTGGCTGCTGGCCGCTGAGGGCCAGCCCAGGTGCCCCTCTGCGGCACACGCAGGTGGCCTGCTCAGGGCAGCTCTGTGGCTGAGGGGTCGTGAGAAATGAGGTCTGGAAAGCAGCACAGGGGTCGCCAACCCGCTGAAGCTGCTGCCCGGGAGAGGGCAGCAAGGGGCCGAGGGGAGGTGCCGTGGCCCTCCGCCAGCCCACGGGCCCCCAGTCCCGAATCTTGCACCCCATATTTGCATTCCACCAGGGGCCACCTTGCCATGCCCGAGAGCAAAGGCCTGCAGACACTGGGGCAGGGACCCTGCTGAGGCTGAGGTATCGGAGGAAAGCCGTGTCCACCTTCAGTGCAGGCAGACCCTGGTCCTCGGTGGTGTGAAAAGAAAATGCTGATTTGAAAGGGCAGATATGAGACGCTGCGGCCCTTCCTGTGGCTGGGCCACCTGATGTCCTGTGCCCAGGAGCTTAGCTGGGCTCCACTCAGGTGTGGAAAACATCCAGGGTCTTTGGCTGCTTTTCTGGACCCCCCAGCTCCTCCAGCATGTTGGCTTTGAACCCTCCTGGGGTGAGGAGTGAGGGGCAGCTCCGGGCCAGGGCTGCTGACTGGGGCCATGTGCCCTGGATGGAGAGGAGCTGCACTTTCTCCAGGAATGGAGATGGATACTTACAGACCCATGTCCTGAAGCTACAACCGCTTCCTCCCCTTCCCTAGTCCCTGCCCCACCCCAGCCCCTGCTTGCCCGGCTCAGGGGACCTAAGAAAGGGTGGTGGGCAGTGGCTGCTGGGTGAGCTGGGCCAGCCTAGAGACAGTGGCCACGCTGCATTTTTGAGAATCGTAGCTCAGTGGGGCCTGAGGGAGTCAGGACTCCTGGGGAGGCTGCCTCTCTGTCTTGGCCTCCCAGGACCCTGTGGCCAAGGCCTTTTCCAACAGGGGCCTCTGAAAATCCTTGCACAGGAAATGCCTTGCCAAGAGGGGCTGGAATTTCTAGTTCCTGTCCTCGGGCCTTGTTGGGGTGGTGTTAACCTGGGTGACATTGCGTCTAGGCGGGGGCCGCATGGCTCAGAGGAGGGTGGTTGGGCTTAGCGGTGGCTTGGTTTTTTTCCTTAGGGCTGACAGAGCGCCCCTGTCAAGGCCATGGTCTTGGAAGAACCAGCGGGCAGTCGGGCAGCCCCAGGTTTTACCCAGCTGAGAACTTCCTAAAATGCTTCTCCGAAAACCTGGCTTTGCCAAGGTCCCCCGAAGCTGGTGCGGGAGAGGCAGGGTGGTCTTGGGTGGGTGCTGGGTGGGAGCCGCCTCCAGCCCCCGCAGCTGGTCCTCGAGGCCTCTTGCTAGGCACTGGGGAGCAGGGCAGGAGAGATAGAAGCCCTTTCCAAGCGCTTCCTCTGTGCTCAGAGCCCTGAGGGACTGTCCAGGGAGAACGCTGGACTGTGGCATGACGTTGAGGGCGGGGCTCCTGTGCCTATGGCCTGGCAACGTCCTCCTGACCAAAGCCTGGCCCAGCTCCAGAGGGTGGGGATGGCCCACAATGTGTGGCTGCCTCGGAGCCCCAGGGGACCCACGTTGCACAAGTGGAGGGCCTGGGCCCCACTTAGGCCGGGCTCCGGGCTTGTCCAGTGGAGGGAAGGGCGAGGCATTGGTGACTGAGGGCCAGGGGACACAGGAACTGTGGGGTTTTCTCCGGCAGGCCCTGGGAGGTGTGGTCCACGGAAGCCTCCACTGGGGCATCTGCCATGGCTCAGTGTAACGGTTGCCAGGTGACCGCCTGAGCCCTTGTGGGCTGAAGTGCCAGGCTGGCCTTCCAGGTTCTCCCATCCCAAATGGGCTGTTTCTGAAGCAAGGGTAGCGAAGGCCTAGCTGTGACGTGAGGGTGAACAAGGGCGGGACCCGTGGAGAGAAGGAGGGGACGAAGGGCAGGCGGGGGACCCTGCCCGTGGGGTTCGGAGACACTGCCCAGGAGCAGCAGCCCGGCCGCAGGGCTCTCCCGAAGGCTTTTGGTCTGGGGCTCTGGACAAGGTTTCCCTGCCGAGCGGCAAATCCCTGGGTACTGGCTGGAGCTGGGTGTCCAGGGTCGACTGCATGGGGCCTTGGCCAGCCACCCTGCCTAGCTCAGTGTGGTCTGGTACCACGCAGGACCACCGGCCCATGTCAGTTCATGCTCACATGCTCCAGGGACCACAGGTCTCACTGAGAGGAAACCCTGGCTCTGGAAAGTGAAGGACACTCCAGAGACCCCCACTTGGCTGGCAGCTGAGTGGCAGGACCCCAGCACACCATGCAGTGATGTGGAAGGGCCCCAGCTCCGGCCAGACACATGGGGGCTGTGGGTTCAGCGCTCAGCGCTCACCCTCAGTGTGCTGGGGCCCTGGGGCTGGCACCCCGAGGTACTGGCAATCGGCCTGTTCACCCTGCCTGGCAGAGCGGAGGCCTGCGGCTGAGAGCCACTGAGACGCTCACAGGGCCACCAGCCCCACTGCGGGGGTTGGTCTGGCTGCACAGGGGCCCCTCTGTGGGCGCTCCGTGCACACAGGTCCTCTTGCCCAAGGCCACCGTCTGTAGGTCGATGGACTAGCTCGGCAGCCTGGCCCTGCACGTGTCCTCGCCCTTCCTACGCCGGGAAGAGACGCGAGCTCTGTTTATTTAGACTTTTCCTAAAGCTGACAGCTTGAATCAGGCTAATTTACCTGAAGTATACCAACCGTCCTTGTATTTATTTTACGATATTTCACCGGCGTAACCCAATCCCCACCCGCTCCCTGCCGTGTTTACGGGGCCCAGGAGCGTGCATCTGTCTCCCAAACCTCGCTGCCGCTGCCCTGCATTTCAAGGACAGCAGAGAAGTTTCCAAATGGGGATCTTGGGGGCAGACTGGGCCTGGGCTGCACAAATGGCCTCCCAGATGGCAGAAGGGGCTGTGCGGGCCTTCTGGATCCAGGAAGCCACGCCGGCGCCCCAGGGCTGCGCCAGGCCTCGCGTGAGTGTCCAGAGGGGCAGTTCACCTGCACAGAGGTCCTCACCTTGTCTGGCTGGGGATGGGGAGCAGGGAGATGCAGGCCCAGGCAGGAGGACACAGTGACCCCACATGGTCACACTGTCCCTCCCCTCCACCCTCACATGCCGCGCTGGCTGAGGCGCCCCTTTCAGCTCATTTTGAAGAAAAGACACCACTCAGAGCGCCCACCACGCCAGCACCAGAGCCCATTCCAGCCCATTCCAGGCCACTCTGGAGGTCCAGCAGCCCACGAAGTCATGCTGCCCGGGCACTGGCTGGATGAGTCTCCCCTGGGGATGGGTCTGGGGCTGTGGAGGCCAGCGACGTGCAGGGCAGTGAGAGAGCCAGAGCTGAGCTGGGGTGGCCTTGTCCTCTGTCCTGCAGCTCAGATCCAGGGACAGGCCAACACAGGCTGAGGCCATGCACCAAAGGGTTTCTTTTTCTTTTTCTTTTTAAATATTTTTTTAAGTTGTTGATGGGTCTTTATTTTATTCATTTATTATTTATATGTGGTGCTGAGGATTGAACCCAGGGCCTCACACATGCAAGCGCTCTACCACTGAGCTACAGCCCCAGCCCCCCAAAGGGTTTCTGAGAGGGGAGAAGCAGAAGACGGCCACAGGTCCAGCTCGGGGACATTGTTGCTAACCTCAGTGCATCTGCAGATGATAGGCCACCTGGGGCCGTTCCTTTCTGCAGACACCTGCTCATGGACTGAGATTTGACAGAGCCCTGGTCCCAATGCTGAGAGGCAGGGGCTCACACTCTGGTTGGGGGGCCGCCACAGCCAGACAGCAGACCCACAGGGAGTGGACACACACTTTCCAGGACTGTTGACAGAGGCTGGAGTGCTGGGGCCTGGTGAGTGTGAGCTGTGGGCAGTCAGCAAGGGCTTCCTGGAGGCAGCGGCGTGTGTGAAGAGGATGAGCAGTTCCCAGGCAGAGGCAGCAGCTGGTGCAACGGCCCTGGGCTGGCCTGGCCTGGAGGGCTGCAGCCTGCAGCGGCTGGGGCTTGGCCATGTGGAGGCCGGAGGCCGGGCCATGTGGGTCTGGCACTTTCAGAATGCATGGGACCGAAAGAGCTCAGGTCTGCAGCTCCAGCCCAACCCAGCCCAGGAGGAAAGTGCAGGCAGGACTGTGACCGCTGACGCCGAGGTTTCCTCAGCCTGCAGGTGACCCGAAGCATTCTTGGGGTGCTGTGTTGAAAACACATAAGCCCCAGGGCTCCCGCTCCCCTCTGGCCTGGCCCCGTGGGCCTAGTGTGGTGCCAGCCCTGCCGCGGCCGGCAGCTGGTGGTGGTGGGGCCCAGCCTGCACGCGGGTCCCTGGGGCTCCCATGGAGCCGCTCGTACCCCTGGGGAGGCTGGTGTGGGCTTTTGGAGAAGAGGCTTTTCAGTGGCCCTCAGATCACAGGTCTCATCCTGTCCCACCTGCGGCCACAGGGCCATCTTGTGGGCGTGCTGGCCTGGGCATAGAGGCCTGGGTTTTAGCAGGGCTCTGCCTCTCCAGTGAACGTGCCTTTTAGGTGGGGCTGCTGAGAGCTGGGGGGCCAGCAGGCCGGCAGAGGGGGTGTGGGCCCCTGTGGAGGCTGGCCAGCCTGTCTGAGGCGCTGGCTCCTCGGCCTGCTCCCCCGGGCGGGGGCCACGGCACACTGTGCCATACATCTCTGTCAAAACCCCTATGAATAAATTAACCTTTCTAAAGATTAGCACACTCTAATACCTCGGGGTTTTTAAACAGAACAAATGCTAAAAATATTTTGACAGAGCTTGCTGGGTTTGCAGGACAGCTCATCAACACAGACCTGGCCCGAGTGTCCCTTAAAGGGCCAGCCCTGGCCGGTGGTGCTGGGCGTGGGTTTGACCTGGCCAGCCCTGCACACCCCAGGAGGAGGCACAGCTCAGCAGGGGAGTGAGGTCTGCCCTGCGGAGTGGAGGGTGGGCATTCACCCCAGAGTCGGGGTGTGGGGACACAGCCTTGTCCATGGTGGAGCTTGCATGGGTACTGGCGGCTGCTTCCCTGTGGACAAGGGGGTGGGGCCAGTGCAGTCCCTGTTGATCTCCATGAGGCCACCTGACTCTGGGGTCAGCAGGGGTCTGGCACAGCAGTCACCCACCCTGGTGTCTCTTTGTGGGCCAGGACTGGAGGCAGTTTTGAGCAGGATGAGGTCCTGGGAGCAAGGGCCGGGGTAAGGGCTTCTCGCCAGTGGCTGAGGAAGAGAAGGCGTCTCAGGCAAGAGCTTGGGGCTGAGGATCAGTGGGGTGGGGGCTGTAGGAGACAGGGCCTCTATATCTGGGCTGAGGGCATCTGTGAAGAAGGTCATGGGGTCCCTGTGCAGTGCAAGAGGAGACTTCAGGGCACCTGGCTGCAGGTGGAGAAGCTCGGCTCCTGTTGGGAGCCCAGGGGAGCCACAGAGGGCTGTGAAAGAAGGGGAGACTGGCAGAGCCAGGAGAAGATGTCAGAAGAGCAGAGATGGGGCCTGATGCAGTGAGCCAGGTAGTGCTTGAGCTGGAGACTGAAGGGGTCAGAGGAGGAGGCCCCAGAGCCCTCCTAGGACAGCCCCCGTCCTCGCTCCACGAGACTTCCCTTGGCTCACAGCTGGACTGTGTCCAGGCCAGGCCTGCGCATGGCAGGGCTTGATAGCTAAGACTTGGCTGGCTGGCGGTAGGTGATTGGGCCAGGGTCACCCTGCAAGCCAGGCCCAGGGCTGAGCTCAAACACAGGCACCTGGCCTTGGCCTGGTCTCTTCTCCACAGCCCGGCTGGGGAGGTGCACGCAGACAGGAGGGTTGAGTTCAGAATGGGTCTCAGCCCCAGGGCACCGGCAGAGCCAAGGCCCTGCTGTGCTCCCGCCTCGTGGTGCAGCCTTAGACGCAGCCGCAGCCTGGCTCCTTGGGGCCGTTCACCTTCCTGCATACAGCAAAACCTGGGCTGATGTAGGGATAGGAACTGACCCCAGTGAGGCTCCTCTACTGAGTCTAGGTGTCCTGTGCCTGCTTCCCACCTCATGCAGGCCTCCTAGCACCTTTTGTCCCCTAAACACCATGGGGCCTGAAGGGCTACTGGACATTCTTTTGGAAAATGTTTATTTGGATTTTGGAGATGATGATGGCAAAATCTGGGGCGAGCCGAAGGAGGAGAAGCCACATCAGCTCCCACTTTGCCACTCTGTGGCTCATCTTGACACCCAAAATTTCCCCAAGGGCTTTGGGGACCAGCTGGAACACTTGGGTGGTCAGGGCTATGGCCCCTGAGGTAGCTCTATGTCATGGTCTGGGTCCTAAGTGTCCCCCCCAAGCTCCAGTACTGAAGGCTTGCTGCCAGCTGATGGCACCATCAGGAGATGGTGGAGCCTTCAGGAGGGAGAGCCCAGAGGGAGGAAGTAGGTCACTGGGGTGTGGCCCCTTCCTCCCTCTCTGCTGCCTGGCCACCATGAGGCAACCAGCTTTCTCTGACACACACCCCACAGCCCCAAAGTGATGAGGCAAAGCAGCCATGGACAGAGGCCTTGGAAACTGTGAGCCAGGCTGAGCCTCCCCTCCTTTAAAGTTGTCAGCTCAGGTGTTTTCTCACTCTCACAGGATGCAGAGCGGGCGGCATGCTCCAAGGCACTGCAGGGCCTTCCTTCCTCAGAAGACTCCCCGGCTGGACAGCCCTGGGTCTGTTGTTGCCTGGGCTTCTCTGTGCCGGGTGGGGAGCGGAACTGGCCAAGGCTCCGGGGTAGTAGCCCTCCTTTTCCTCTCTACATGTCCCAGGAGCCTTCTGGGGATCAAGATGGGGGAGTGAGGGCAGACAGTAGACCCTTCCCCCAAGGAGTCCCGGTGAGACGCTGGGCAGCCTGTGGCCAGGCAGGGATGGCCAGGTTCTTGGACAGGTAAGAGGGCACCACACAGGCCCCTCTGGAGCTGGCCACCCATCTCAGGGTCAGGAACCCTGAGGACCCAGCCTGCCCTGGCACTGCCCAAGCACACCATCTCCCAGAGGCACAGCATGGCTGCCCAACCTCTTTCTGAGGGGAGGGGCCTAGCCAGCCAGGGTGGGGGCCATCAGCCTCTGCTTCCGAGGTCCCCAGTTGAAGCTCCTGTCTCCTAGGGCGGGAGGGCCAGTATTAACCACATGTGCATCTTCTGCTAGAGTGACAGCGGGGCCAGGGGGCCAGGGCTTTCCTCCTCAGGCCCTGGGTAGCAACCTGGTTGCAGGAAGGCATTAGGACCAAGCCCAGTGCATCAGGGGTTTGCTGTAAGAGGGCTTCTGTTCCCCAGGGGCACCGGGGCCAACCTGGACTGCTCTGGGGGCACTTTGGAGCCTGGAAAAGGGGCCTGCCACACCCGCCCTCTGTGCCTCAGGCTCTGAAATGCCACTCAGTACAAACTTAACTGCAAGATCTCCCTAGACTGCCAGGCTGAGGATTTTTTTTTTGTCTTAAAAATGTGCCCCAAATTGCACTGTATTTACAAGGTGAAGTGCAGTCGAGGGATGCGGCTTCCAGGCTGTGGCTGCGCAGTGGGCGTCAGCTCCAGGGAGCGCCTCCCACCTGCCTGCGTGTGGATTGCCTCAGCAGAGGGGAGCTGTGCCAGCCCAGGCACAGCCTGTCCCCCTGCCTGTCAGTATCTTAGTCCCTCTGTCCTGGGTCAGCCCTGCAGAGGAGCTGTCGGAGGGTTGCAACTTCTCTTTTTTCTGGAGGTGCCCCCAGGGATGCCAAGTCCCTCCCTCCTAAGATGATTGCATTGCCTGGGGGGCTTTCAGTACGCCCTTTCTTCCAGTTCCGCCCCCTCCAGGAAGTCCTTCTGGAAGACTGAGGCTATTCCAGACCCTTCTCCTTTCTTAGTCCCTGGATGGACCCAGGAAGAGTCGCTGAATTCCTTACTGGTCAGGAGCCACCCCTTCTATTTGTCCCTTTGAGGCATGGAGGAAAGGATGGAGGTGGCTCCTCAACACCAGTCACCCAGCCTCTGCCCTGGCAGGGTAGGGAGTGCCTGGGAGAGAGATGACCCTGCAATGGTTCACAGCAGCTATTGGGCTAGATGATGGTGATGGTGATGGTGATGGTGGTGATGGTGGTGATAGTAATGGTGGTGATGGTGGTGATGGTGATGGTGATGGTGGTGATGGTGGTGATAGTGATGGTGGTGGTGGTTGTGATGGTGGTGATGGTGGTGATTGTGATGGTGGTGATGGTGGTGATAACGACTCCTCTTCGAATGCTCACTGTGTGCAGGGTGTTGTGAATCCATTTCTGCCTCTTTCCATTTACCCATGCGATGACAGATTGGCAGGTGCCCTTGTCACCCTCTTGTGCCAGACAAGGACCCGGGGTCCAGGGAAGGCCTGTATTTGCACCAGCTGCCCATGGCAAGTCATGTTGAGGCAGCGTGAAAAGCCTGGGCAAGGGTGACAAGGGGCAGGGAGAGGCCTGGTGACACATGGAAAGGACAGTGGAGGTGGGTGCACCCAACGGGTTTGCTCAGGTCACAGCAAGTGAGGGCCCAGCAAGCCTGGTGTGTGGGGCTGTGCTGCACAGCCAGGCAGTGGGGTGACCTCCGTATTGCTGCCACGGGGGCCTCCCTTAGCCACGGGCTCTGTGCTCGGGGCCTGATGATGTAGGGCCTCGAAAAGACAAGAGCCAGGGGCAGGCACAGAGGTGCTCACTAAGCAGAAACCTTCGTTCTGGATGGAGGCAAAACCACATTTCATCCCTAGTTATATTATTTTAAAAACATGTCAGATGCTTTCATATTGAAGATGACCCACCCGCTCACCCTGTGCAGAGACCAGGGCATGTCAGAGGTGACAGTGGTGGGGTCTCTGGAGGAAAGAAAAACAGAAAACACAGACCTCACCCCAGGGGGCTTGGAACAGGAGGGAGCAGGAGGGTGCAGGAGGGTGGGCTGGGTTTAAGCAGGGAGCTTCTTAGAAGAGGGACATCAAGAAGGGGGCAGGGCCCATCTCGCTCCGGGTAGGCAACATTCAGAGAAGGAAAGGGGGTGGGGATGGACAGCATGGGTCATCCACAGGACGGGGTTCTCTGTGATGCATGAGTCATGCTGTGTGGGGATCCTTGGCCCTTGGCTCTCTGCTCCTGTGACTTGCTGATTTTGCTTTGCCAGCCGGGGTTGGGGACCAGAGAGGCAGGGTCAGCCAGCAGGCAGTGCTGCAGACACCACAGGAGCTGGATGGGAGGGGGCTTGATGTTTCAGGGATCCAGGGTGGGGGACTCTCTGCTTCCAGGAAGACTCCTGAGGACTCCTGTCGGACACATTTGCCGGCAGCTGGGAACGGCTGCCCTTGGGAGTTCCGGGTGGCCAGTACAGATCACTCTGGCCAGATCATCCCCACTGACCCTACCTGGGGTTGGTCTCAGGGCCAATGGGGGTGGTCCTTCTTGAGTCCTGGAGGCTGGATAGCAGCTCCCTGACCAGCTGGCTCTCATCTGTCCTCGGTTTCCCCTGCCCCCACCCCCTGCCTCTCGTCACGGTGTAGAAATTGGCATGGGTGCTGGGCCTCCTTGGGCGTCTGTGTGTCCTGGGGTGGGGATCTCCTCTAGGAGGAATAGCAGGGTGGGGGCTCACGGGGGTCAGGCTGGCATCCCACTTCATGGGGTCCTGCCTGTGACTGACACAGGCACAAGGCAGTTCTCACAAAAGGTAATTCAACAAGCTTTGGACCAAATCCCGAAATTTGCTCACAAGGACCTCTATTTATAGATCCTTGCTCCTCTCTGGGGTCAGTCAGCCATCCATACACTTTCAAGAGTTTATAACTCTATTATTAAATTTAGAGTTGGCTTCGGTTTTAATTCAGAGTGAAAACTGCGTACCGTGGGGGAATCCTGGGAATGTGCGGGGGTGGTTGCCAGCGAGCCTTCTAGGCTCCCTGCCCCAGAGATGGCGGCGGGGCCAGGGGTCCCCGGGCCCTCAGGTTTGTCGTGGCTCTCCCCTCACCAGGGGTCTGTCACCTGAGCAGCTAGGCCAGCGTTGGGGCTGGAGGCTGGGGCTGCCGCCTGCAGGGGCGTCCACTGGGCCAATGCTGTCAGCCTCCTCTTTCCACTTGAACAGAGCTACCCCTGGCTTCCCCAGTATTCCTGGGGACTTGAGGATGACCTGTCCTGAGGCCGAGTGTGGATGGGGCAGCTTGTGGCCCCAGATGGCCCAGCCATGGTACCTGACTCCTTGGTGCAAGGTGGAGGCCCCGGGCTGGCATGATCAGGGGAAGAAGAGGACTCAGAACAAGCCCAGAGCAGTGCCAGAGCTGTCACAGTTGCTGGGTCTTCAAATAATGAGCACCCCCTGCATCCAGGCTGGGTTCTGGCCCCCACTGCAGTGCCACCAGCCCTCTCACCTGGAGGACAGCTTTCCTGGCCCTCTCCAACCTCCCATGGACAGCGTGACCAGTGGGAGGAAGAGCTGGCCAGAGAGGGCTTTGCCAGGACACCTGGGCCCCTGCCAGCTCCAGCCAGTGTTGGCAGGAGGGGTCCCAAAGTCCCTGGAACCTGCAGGAATCTGCTTTGGTGGCAGCGCCTGCAGGCAGGGAGCAGAGGGAGCTTGGATCCACAGCTTGGAGCTGGGTGCCTCCCGGCTGCTGGCCAGCAGGTGGTGTTCCTGGCCTACTTTCCTGAGGCTGTGTGCTCCCTGCCGCGCCTCTGCCAAGCTGGGCCCATCTGGAAATGTTTGATTTGATAGAGTGTCGCTTTACATTGCAGAAATGAGCGTAAGCGGTGTTTTAACCCACCAAGTGAGAAATGTGATCTGGGTTTTACTGCCGACCCTTTAAATAAAAAACAGATCGCTTATTAAACCATTATCTATCACGGATGGGGGCGTCGAGAGTAGACCCAGACCGGACACAGATGGAAAGGGACTGGGCTCCTTCTCCCTGTGGGGGTCTAGTTGGGGGGACCAGGGTGTCACTCTCAGGGGACTAGGCAGGGACCTGGTACCTGCCACCCAACTGGTTCACTCCTGGGCCAGCCACTGCGGGTGTGGATTTGCCATGTCCTTGCTGGAGGAAGGACGTGGAGGTCACTAGCCCGGATGCTTCTCACAGGACCCGTCAGGGCAGCTGGAGAGAAGCTGCAGTGACTGGCCAGGTTTGGGTGCTGGTCTCCGGGGGGCCCCTAAGCCATGCACAGAGGGTTTGGACCTGGCTGTCCCTTGTCCTCAGCTCTTGAGAACTGCAATCCCCTATGGGGTGCTCAGGCTGAGGGGCCATCCCAAGGGGCCTGGCTGAGGCGGGCCAGTCCCTTGTCTATGTGAGAGGGCATGTCTTGGGTTGTGCTGATGGCCATGGTGGTCAGAACTCAGCCTAGAGTTGCAGGCACCTCATGGCAGGGGCATCCTGGGCACTGGCCCTCTCCTGCTGGCCTGAGTGGCCTGGCTCCCTCCCTGCCCTGAAGGGAGAAGGTGGGAGGCCTCTCCCGGCTGTGCTCATTCTGGGCTGGACCTTGTCGTTTTGGTTCTTGCAGTGGGCTCTTCCGAGAAGGGCTCTGATGTCACAGCCCTACTCCTACGGGACTTTTGGCAAAGGACTCCCCATCTGCTCTGTGCAAATGTCCTTGCAAGCTGATCAGAGGTCCCCCTGGGTCTTCTCCTTGGGCCTGCGATGCACCTAGCTGAGCCAGCGTCTCTGCCTCCTAGCAGCCCTCGCTCCATCCTCCCAGGAGCCCTGGCAGTGGCCGGTGCACCGCTGGGGGAGTCCCCAGCCAGAGGGCTCACTGGGAGGGCCCGTAGGGCTGGGCCAGGGCATGTGTGGCCACAACCGCACCTGCTCCCCGCGGGCAACTACCCATCCTCGACCTTGTTACTCAGCAGCCTTTATGGGGTGCCCTGAGCTGGGGCCTCAGGGATGCAGAAGGGACCAATGACCTGGTCATGAGCATCCCTGCAGAGGGGCTGGGGACAGTTTCTCATGCCCTAGCCTAGCTGTCACCCACTTCTGGGTTGGGCAGGGGTGCCCAGGATGTGGGGGGGTGGTGGTGGAAAGCCCAGAGCAGCCAATGCAGGGTCTTGGGAAGTCGGTGAGTGAGGGGCTGCCTGGGCCACAGAAGGGGCTGGGCCAAGGGGTGCGGGGCCCCGGTGGCCAGAGGGGTTGTGATAAAGGGCAAGACAAGGGGTGGGGGCCATTCTGGGCAGCTGTCCTGGGCCGGTGTCCCCCAGACCAGTGCCCTGGAGAGGGATTTCCTGCATTTCTTGCCCGAGGGCAGGGGTGCTCCTGCGGAGGCCTGCTGCTTTCTGCAGAATGTGCAGAAAGGAAGAGGTGGCCCAGGTGCCTCTGGGGCTGGCCCAGGGGCACAGCCGCAAGGGTGAGATCTGAGCTGGGAACCAGGTGTGGGGACAAAGCAGGCCTGTCCCACCCCAGAGGGCACCACTGCCGAGCTGGGAGGGCAGCGGATTTCTGTGCTAGGATCTTCGGCCCCAAGGGAGCAGGAGCAAGTGGCCTCAGTCCTCTGCTCTGGCAGCCCGTGGGCCTATTGTTGAGGATAATCACAAGGTGACACCCTCTCCACAGTCCCCTGGCCACGAGGGTCTTGGTAGTGTCCACCTTGATTGGCCACTGCCTTCCTCGTATGCCTTGCTGCCCACAGTGGATTGGTCAGGGCAGATTTATCTCTGCTGTCACGGCCAATAGAAATATGACGCTGCCCCAGTCACCATGTAGTTACAGTGACCGAGCCGGGGCTGGGTGCCCGAGGGATTTATGGGCCCTGCTGGACCTAGCACGTTGGACCTGTCACCACGTGGGCTACGCATGGCTGTCTCAGGGCAAGCCTTTTATGGCCACTCTCGACCTTGAACTGGGGCTCTGGGCCAAGCAGGGACCCTCACAGGTGGGTGGGGGTGTCCCCAGGCTGTGGCTTTGCCTCAGTCCTCCTGGGGCTCATCCAGGCCTGGGGTGACAAGGGAGTGCCCTCTCCAGGTGGCACCCTGGATTTGAGTAAAGATGAAGGGGTCTGGCTCAGGGGACAGCTGGGTCACTGGGTTCCTGGCGGCTGAGGTCTGAGTGACCTTCCACCCAGGACACCTCCCTCCCTTGGTCCCAGACGCTGGTTGTTCTTGCCGTAGGAGTGCTTTGGCCTGCCTGCTCTGCGGGCTCCCGGGAGCCTGGCTCCTCTCCCTTCTCCTGCTATGCTTCCCTGATTCCGTCCCTGCTCAGTGGCTCCTGAGCCCCTCTCCTGGTGTTAGTGGGCAGTGGTCCCCAGCCACAGTTGGGAGCTCCAGGGCCTTCCAGATCCTTGATGACCATGAGTATTGGTCCCTGGATGTTCTGCTACTGTCACCTTTAATTGAGGCGTGGACAAACAAGGGTCCCTTGGCTTCAAGCCAGAGCCACAGTAGGCCAGGGGATCAGAGTCCACCCTGGGTCCACCATGGACAGACGGCTGTGCTGTTCCTTTGTCCTCTTATCACTGGGGGTGGGGACACTGGCCAGGTTCGCATACCACATTGCAGTGTTGTGTGACTGCCCTCACTTGTCCATCGCTCCTGGCCTTGCCCTGGAAGTTTCTGGGCTCTGATGCACAGGACCCAGAAACACCCAAGAGGGCCTGTGACACTCTGCTTCCTTAGAGCAAGACGCTGGTGGAACCGCCCAGTCCAGGACGAGCCCAAGAAACAGGACCCCGCGGAAACGGGACCCCGCGGAAACGGGACCCCGCGGAAACGGGACCCCTCGGAAAGGGGACCCTGCGGAAACGGGACCCCGCGGAAACGGGACCCCTCGGAAAGGGGACCCCGCGGAAACGCGACCTCGCGGAAACGGGACCCTGCGAAAACGCGACGCTGCGGCCTGGCTGCGGACAGAGGGCCCTGGGTGCTCAGTCAGGGCCTGGGGGCGGCAACAGGAGTTGCCCTGGGCCTGCCCTCTGCTTCCCTTCCCTGGCGACTCAGGCTGAGATGACTGAGCGCTTCCTGGGCCTGGCAGCCCCTGCTTCCTCTGCCATGGCCCCTCACCCTCTGGGTTTTTCTAGGTCCCCTTGCAAATGGGAATGTTGGCTCAGGGGACGATGGAAAGGCAGTGGGTCCTGGCAGGTGCTGGAGTTGCAGACCTAGACCCAGGGGGAGGGCCTGCTGGGGCTGGAGGTTGGCGTCCTCTTGGCCAGGTGTGTGTGGAGGTGGTGAATGTTCGCAGGGTGGGGCCAGGGGAGGCACAGGAGCAGCTGCAATAGCAGCAGGCAACTTGGGGCAGGTTGTCAGGGCCACCTCAGCAGAGCTGTGGCCCCCGGGGCAGGCCTGGGCGTGGTTGGTGAGCTGGGCTGGGAAGGTGCCCGGGCAGAGGGCACTGCCTCTGCTGAGCTGTAGGCTGAGTGTGGCTCTGCCCTGTGGGGGCTCAAGGGTGAGGCACGGACCCCCTGCAGGGTGGGTCTCAAGGGAGGGCAGGACGCTGGGCCCTGGGGCTAGATGGTCACATGGGGGTCACCTGCCCTGCTCTCTGCTGATAAGATGCTCAACCAAGAACCCAAGATGGGTGGGGCCGGGGACCAGGGACGTAACCTGTGTGGATTAGATGCTTGTTGGGTGCACGGTGGACGTGGGACGTGACGGTCATCTTTAGCCCAGAGACCTCCTCACCTGCCTGGCTCCTGCGGCCAGTCCTCCAAGCAGGTGTGTGCACCTGTGAGCACACACCTGTGTGGGCATCACACTTGGGCACTACAGACTGGTGCGCACATGCCCCCTACAGATGCAGGAAGATTCTCACTGGGGAGCCAAGACAACCTTGCCCACGGGCATCTCCAGGCTTCTCCACCACCTTGTGCCTGTCCTGGCTCTGGCCAGCATGCCCAGCTCAAAAGCTGGATCATGTTCAGGAAAGATGATTCTAATTAGAATAAGGGCCCTCGGGACAAGGAGGAGAGGCCTGCAGAGGTTGGCCTGCGGTTAGGGAGCGGCTCCGCTCCTGGAGGATGGACAGATGGACAGAGTTCAGCAGGGACCTCAGAGCTGCTTGTCAAGGGTCCGTGTGGGAGGGGGGTAGGCACAGGGGTTGGACCCACCGCCTGCACGGGCTCCCAGGCCAGGCCAGGCATCAGGGATCTGGGCCAGGAAGACCTAGGGCTGAACCTGTATGGCCCACCGGTGACCTTGGAAGGATCCATTAGCTTGGCCTCCTTTCCACATCTGGAAAGTGAGGTGGAAGGTGAGGTGGGCGAGCAGATGCAGAGCCACTGAGAGCTCCAGCTGTCCCCAGGGCACTGGTTACATAGCAGGCCATTCTGAGAAGCCAGTCTTGCTGCCTGGAGCCCTCTGGCCATGGGGAAGGAGGGAGGCTAGCAGGCAGAGCCCTGGTGAGGAAATCCCAGACCGTAACTGGACAGGGGTGAAGGACTCCCTGGCCATTGCCTGCCCGGGAATACCCCAGGAGGCCTACACTACCCCAGCGCTGAGCTCAGGCCAGGCCCAGCAAGCAGGAGGCCAGGAGACTCCACAGTGCAGGCACCCAGGCCCGCTGTCCAGGCCTTGGCCCCAGCTACTGCAAGTTCTTGATTTCTGGAACCGCATGGCTGTGGCACCTGGACACCAAGGCCTGGGAGCACACCTCTTCTCACAACCAGGGCCACGCAGGCCAGTGGACAGCACCTGCGCCATGGTCGCTGGGCTGGGAATCAACTGCTCCCTCAGAGTGCTACTCGGCTTTCCTTGGCTCCCTGTAGGAGGCTCAGAACTGTGGTGCCGATGGGGGTCCCCCGTGCCCCTCCAGGAAGACAAGCTACCCAAGAAGCCCAGTGAGCTCTTCCTGGCCTGGTCCCAACAGCCGGCCAACAAGTGTTGGCTCCAAGAAAGTGCAAGAGAACCATGAGTTTGGTCCTTGCTGCCCAAGACCTCGAGGGCAGAGGGACCTGAGCGTCTCTGACAGCATATCCCAAACCCAGGCCAGCTCTCGAGGACGGCCGAGTTGCCTCTTGGAGTGACTCTGGGGGCTGCTCCCACACTCCCTTCTCACTGAAAGGCCCCAAGTGTCTGGGGGATTTGTGGGGCCACTGGCTCCACCCACAGCACAGGGTCTGTCTGCCCCACAGCACCAGGGCCGCATGGAGGCTCCCTGCTCTTCTTGGCTCAGCTGCTGGGTGGATTAGGGGCAGCCCCGAGTCCTGGCTTTCATTGCCCCAGATGCCCCAGCCCTGGAATCATGGCAGCTTTCGCCCTGGCTGCCATGGGACCGCTCAGGCCGCTGCAGGCTGGCGCGTGTTTGCTGCATCTGGTTTGCAGACTTCACATCTGTGTGGTAGGGGGCATCAGGTGGACAAGGTCTGGGTGGTGATTCCCTGCCAGCACTGTCCAGCCAGGTCCTCTTTTGGCCAGCCCAGAGGCAGCTGGCAGGGACCGGGGTCCTCACTGGAGGGCCCAGGCTGCTCCTGAGCACCCCACTCCTGAAGCACAGAGCAGAGGTGAGGCTCGTCCTTGGAGGCCACTTGTACTGAGAGTGCACCGCCCGCTGGTCTGCAGGGCGGCGGAGCCCTGGATCTCAATGCCTGTCACCATGGAGGAGGGGACACCTGGGGTCAGACACGGGTGGGTGGGTTGCAGCCCACGGCCGGCCCCGCACTCGCTGTGGGCACCTTGATTTACTGTCCCTGCTTCTTGGACAGCCTCCCCGTGCGGCTGCAAGCCCCTCCCTGCCCCCGCGCTGCCCCGTGTGGCTGAGCTTGGGAAAATCTATTACCGCCGAGTCATTAATCTGGGGCTGCCGCCTCGGGCACTCTCTGGCCCCTCTATTTAATGGGCTGTGCTTCCTGAGCTCCGGAGCCGTGCTGCTTGCCTCTCTTGATCAGCTTTGTTTAATTATCAAAATATTTGATGCAGAAAATTGACATTAGTTCTGAAGGTTCTGCCCTCCTCCCCCTGCCTGGCTCCTGGTGACATTGAGTGGCTCAGCCCGGCGCCCATTGCCTCAAAATAGCAAGTGGGCCTGTGCTTGTCCAGGCGGACATGGTGAGGTGTGGGCCGCCCTGCCTGCCCTGGGCGCTTGGGCTGCACTCAGTAGAACCCCATGCCTGTTGCCCCTGTTTCAAGCGCCCCTGGCTGTGGGGCAGCCTTGGGGAATGACTAAGCCCACGTGCCTCTCTGAGCTGTCCAAGTGCTGTGGAGCCTGTGTCCTGTGCACAGGCCCAGGGTCCTGCCTGGCCTGGCTCCTGCCGGTGAGCAACTGAGAGCCCCTGGGTTGGTGCTTGGGCCTGGCTGGGGTGGCTGCTGTCTGGTTGTTGCCGGGACCCTGGTCTCTTCTGTAGAACCCCAGAGAGCCCCTAGAACCCCAGAGAGCCCCTCTTTGTCAGGGCCAGGCAGAGTCCTCTGGTCTTCTTAGCCAGAGGTACGGTACACTCAGAGCCTGTGGCAGAGGCGGGGACCAAATTCGAGACTGCTGGGGCTGCTGATGTAGGGCCTCTGTGGAGCTCAAGCTGTGCTTTCCCATGCATGGATCCCTAGGGGGTCAGCGCTGGGTGGCCTGGTAAGGCCTAAGCCAACCTCTCTGCAGGGGCTTTCATTTACGTTCTGGCCCAAGGTGGAGACGGTGCACACTGGGCCCTTTTTGGAGGGTAGTTCTGGTCCTGCATGTGTGTGTGTGTGGGGTGCACACAAGATGTCCTTGTGCACAGGCCTATGCCCTGATTCTGTGTGACCTTTATGTACAACTTGCATGTGATGCATCCCCTTGTGTGTGTGCCTGGGGGCTCAGTGCACACAAGCACATGCCCACGGGTGCCCACTACGAAACACCAATGCAGAAAAATTTGAGTTGACCTTGAGGAAGCCCTGCAGCTTGGTTTCGGGTCTGTGTCCTGTCCCCCCAGAGGTCAGCAGGCCCCAGATTGGGCTTCCTGGCCCTTGGTGTGAGCAGGGGCAAGCAGGGCTGGGGGCCCAGCAGGAACATCCAACCCATGTCAACATATCCCCACCAGCTGTGTCAGCAGACCCAGATTCATTTCCTGGCTGGTGGCCCTTTGGTCGTGGGCATGCTGGCCAGCATTTGTCCTGGAATCAGCTTATTTTCAGATGTCAGACAATTTTCAAAACAGAAACTAGTTTCAAGGTTGAGAAGGTACCATTACGGAAAACAAATGGCGGTCAAGCTTGGACTCCTGGCTTTTCACTAGCAATCAATGTCCCTGGAGGAGGGATAGGACATAGGGAAGGCGTCATATGCTCAGGGAGGCAGGGCTTGGCGATGGCTTCAATTTCACCTTTGGGAGAAAGGAAAACAGGCGTTCCAGGCTGACTGGGTTAGGAAGGCTCTTGGGAAGGCCAGGGGCAGTGGGGACCTTGGCAGTTGGGCCCCTCTTTTGGCTTCCCTGACCCCTCTGGTCACTTCTGCCTCATCTGTCTTGGCTGTGCCTTGGGCCAGCTGAGGCCACGAGGGTCCTGGCAGAGACAGGTTACCTCTGTCCTCATTCGCTCCGCCCAGGCTGGGAGCCAATGCTGCCTGCTCCCTGTTGCCAAGGCTGGTGGTGGACTTCTATTCTGCCCGTTCCTGTGTCTCCTGAGCAGAAGTCAGCACACCATGGACCCCCATCACTGTCACCTGGCACCCACTTGAATGACTGACTGGAGATCTTCATGTAGGGTTCCTCTTGGGAGAGGTGACAGCGAGCTGTGTCCAGTGGGCAGATGCACCTGTGTGCCGAGAGCCAGGTCCTGGTTGGGGGCAGGAGGAAGGCAGACCTGTGTTGTTTTATGCTGGCCACACAGACTTTGGTCAGTCTCTAAGTCTGCTGATTTCTGTGTGATAGAGGTGTCTGCCATGTGGCTGGCAATGGAGGGGGTTTCAGGAGGACCCGATGTTAGTGGGAGTCCACAAAATTGTACCACATGGTCACTCAGGGAGAACAGGGTTTTGCAGCCTGGAACCCAGACCTCATATCCCATGTGGGTCAGGAGCCTTCCTGCTCCTTCCATCTTCTGGTGGCTCCAGGTGTCCCTTGGCCTGTGGCTGCATCCCTGTCACATGGCTATCTCATCTACGTGTCTGTCTTCTCTCCCACCAGGACACTAGCTGGGGCCCACCCTAAATGCAGGAAAATTTCATCTCGAGAACTGTAGGAGCATCTCCAATACCTCCAACCCCTCCCGTGCGTCTTTCCCCATTCTGTGCTAATAGACGGTGCTCTTGCCAGAATGCACCCCTTTGCTTGTGACCTTTGGACCTGATGGCCCGAGAGCGTATTTAAGCTTCTATGCTTTCTGGAATAAACGGTGTTTTCTGCTTCTTGCTCCGGTGTCCCTGCTTCTCGCTCTGGGTGTTTCTGCGACTTGCTGGGGCAGAGCAGATTTTTATCTACACCCCGGGGCCTGGGGAGAGTGTTCCCGTGAATTGCCACCATCCAGAGAGACCCCATACTGTCTTCTCTGGAGACCCCTTTCCGTCTCTCTGGACCCCCAACTCGTCGGGAAGGCCCACGTGGTGCACCCCCCCTTTTTAAGCAATAGAGAACCTAAGCTAAAAGCCAAGTGCTGTTGTGGGTGTCTGCAACCCTGCTGCCCTGGAGGTGGGTAGGAGATTGCTGGAGCCTGGGAGATCAGCAAGACCCCACCTGGTGGGCTGGGGGATAAAGAAAAAGAAATGAGAACAGAAAAGGAAGCTGTCACTAGTCACCCCGACAAGACCCATTCCCAAGTAATGCTACATTCTGAGGTCTAGGGTAGATGTGAATTTGAGGTCTCCATCCAATCCACCACACCAAGGTGGAGGACCCTGGTTTTCAGTGGGAAGCCTGCAAATAAACTCCATCTGATGACAGGTGAGGAGCAGTCACCTCTTCTCTGTCCCTGCCAAGAAGTACTGGGTGGGCTAAGGTCCTGCCCGGAAGGACCCCAGCAGGGCCTGGGGCACACGGGGAGGCGCCCAGGGTTCTGAGATGGGAGCTTCGTATCTGGCCTGGACGGGGGCTGCAGGGTCAGGGCGATGGCCAGGCCCGGTGAGTTCAGCAAATCTATTATTGATCACAGGCATGTACGGTAATCATGCTTTTAAATCTTGGTGGAACAGAGCAGGAGGTAAATGGACAAACTGGTAAATAACCATGGTAACGACTAGCCGCCCCACTCCTGTCCTGTGGATTCGGCCCTGTGGTGACGGGGGCCTGCTCAGAGTGGGCGGGCGCGGGAAGTTGGTGAATGCTCACAGAGCACTTTGCACCTTGAAGCCAAGGCAGGTGTGGCTGGTGGAGCTGGGGGTGTCTTCCAGGGCCTGCTCCTCACCTGTCCCTTCCTGTGTTCTTTGCTGCCAGAGAGTCAACCCACAGCTCCCGCCCTTCCTGGGAGGTACGGCTGGAGCCTGTGTGCCAGGGAGCCAGGACTGCGGGCCCTGCATCGGCAAGGTGGGCTTCCCTGGGAGGGGCAAGGGAATTCGGAAAGGCTGTGCTTGCCTGCCTGTGTCCTGTGGAGGGACACAGAACCCCTCTGCAGGCTGGGCTGGTGCTGTGGGCTCAGCCGTCCAGGCCTCTGGATGCACAGGGTTAAGCCCGCAGGCACCCAGCCCAGCAGGCTGGGCAGACATTGTTTTCATAAATATATTTGCCGTGATCAGAGCCATCACAGACTAGGGCTTCCTGAGACCTTGACTTTTCCCTGACACGATTATTGCCGCCCCAGGGACTCATTTTCTGCGCAGCCACCCGCTGACCCGGCCTGTCCTCTCTCCATCGTCCCGTCCACAATGAGAAACATTCTTCCTGCAGCCCCAGGACCTGCCATGGCAGCTGAAGGCTTAGTGCCACCCCACCCCAGCAGCATCTTCCCCAAAGACCTATTCCTGGGTGAGACACACGGTGGGTGCTTGTCAATCAATAACCTCACGGACTTGACAGCCTGCAGCCAGCCTCAGCCCCCGCCCTGCCCCCTCCTCTGCAGCCCAGCAGCAGGGACTCTCCTGCTTGGGAAGGCAGTGGGACTTCCTGCCTCCCTTCATGCTGAGTGAGACCCATTCCAGCTGCAAGCCCCAGCCACATAGCCCCCACCCTGCACCCCATTTCCCCCTCCAGCCCACACCCCCATGAGGGCACCAGGTACCTGCTGGCTACGGGGAGAATTGGGTGGCCCCCGCCCCCAGGCATGGGGGACAGGTGAGACATCAGAGGCCTACTCTGAGGAGTGGCTGATGGAGAGACAGTGACTCGACCTTCTTTGGCCTAGGCTTCCCTTCCATAGATGCCCTGAGAGGTCCATCTGAGAAGTGCCCACTGACCCTTCCAATGAGGGGCTTGGTGAGAAGCCCCCTTACTGTTCCACTGGACACATGGGGGGATCCTGCTCCCCTCCCACTGTATCCCCGTTACACTGTGGGCCCCCCCGGGGAGGATTCCTATTGCCCAGGAGTCACAGGAGACCCAATGTGCTGGGTGGGTAAAGGGGGGGCAATTGTTGGTCTCGGGAGGTGGGGTGTCCCGTCCCCCTCCTTCTGGGCCGCTCTTGGGCCTCTGGCTCAGGCTGTGTCCTACCCTGCCCCACGTGGCTTGGTCTCTGCATGCCTCCTCGGTCCCTGCACCTGCCCCCATCTCCTACTTGGTCCTGTGATACCTGCATCCCAGGCTGACCCCCAGCCTGCCTGAAATGTCCCTCATCTCACTTTCCTAAACCACTAGTGGCCCAGTGGGCTGACCTGCCGCCCACAGCTGCCCTCTCCCACGCCCCATACCTAGCAGCCTTTTGCTCCTGCTCAGATGCTCCCAAAGCCTCAGCTGCTCATGCTCTGCCCAGTTGGAGGCAGGGGCTCCTTCCTCAAGTGTACAGGGCCCCTTGGCTGCGGCCTGCCCTCTGCTCTGCCACCCGCTGGTTCAGCTGTGCTTGTGCTCATCAACCAGCATGGAAGTGCCCTGCGGGTGTGGTGTTGTGGTGGGTGCTGGCATCATTGCCTGTGCTCTGGGCTGAGCTGGTGGCCCTCTGGGGCAGGGAGGGAGCCCCAAGGCCCAGAGCAGGGAGGTTCCCAGGCTCCCCCGCCAGGCCAGAGAGGGTTCTGGAGACCAGGCAGCGTCTAGCCAGTCCTGAGGAGCAGCAGCCTGTGCGGCAGCATGGGTGGTTCCTGGGAGGAGCAGGAAGAGCAAGGACGGGGAGGCAGCAAGGAGCCTGCCTGCAGTGGCGCCGTGTCTACCTGGATGGCTTTACTCCGCAGAGCATGTGCGCTGGGCTCCTGCAGGGGTGCCATGGGCAAAGGGAGGCAGGGGCAGGGCATGGGCCCAGCAGGAGCTGAGACTGGCCCAGGAAGATCACCTGTCTACCCACCACTGTCCGCCACAGCATCAGCTCCCTGCCTTTGCCCTGCCCAGCGAGGCCAGCACGTCAGTTATCCACGCAGCAGGGTGGGGACCACACACCTCACCACTGTGCCCCCGGGTGCCACCCTAGCTTCCCTGAGCCAGGCTGGACAGGTCGAGCCGGACTTTCCTTGCTGTTGTTGTGGCCAGCTCTGGGGGAGCAGCCCCCTCCCAGGTGCTGGCGGGAATATCTCCTTGTGGTGGTGGGCCCAGGTGCCTCTCTCAAGCTGCCTGTCAGCCAGGGCCCTGGGCTCAGCAGGCAGCCATTTCCTCCAGGCCCTCAGGCGGTCCTCACTCCCTGGAGAGACCTGGGTAGTGACTTTTGTGACCTAGGACGTTCTCTGGGGGCTGGAAGCGAGTCGCAGGGGAAGATCACGTGAAGACGTGAGTCATTGGGGTCCTCTTAGGGCATGCCTGCTACCACCAAGAGCACTCAGACATCAGACCTGAGGAAATGCTGCTCAAGGCTGGGGAGCCACCAGAGCTGTGTAAGGGAACATGCCGGAACAGGGTGGGTGGGGGCCACAACCTGCGTGGGGATGGATGCAGGAGGGCAGCCCCGGCCCCCTGGAGTTCTCCTCTTATGTCCTCAATGCCCTGGGGACACAGCAGGGATGTAAATACCATGGAGTGGGGGACAATGCTGAGGGTGGCCCAGCTGGTGCTCTGAGGCCTGGCCATCAGTGTAGCCTGCTCGCAGAGGCCCTGTCTAGTGAGGTTGCCAGAGCTCAGGAAGTGTCCAGAACTCCCCTGGGGGAAGGGACCCCACTCGAGGCAGGACAGGCAGAGCAAGGCCTCTGGGCATGGAGCCCCTGCTGGGGAGTGGGCCTCTGAACTCGGCTCCCCTCTCCCAGCCTTCCACCTCCCCAGAGCCATGACCAGCCCAGGGGTGTTTCCCTTCAGGGTTCTTGGAGGTGTGGCCACGCCCAGAGTCCTGAGCTCTCCTTCCAGGGATGGTGGCTTGGGACCTTGAGTTAAGGAATGCAGGCCCTTCCTGTCTTCATCCTTGGCCTGAGGATAGCACCTGAGGATCACTTGAGTGGACATCACTGGCCCAGCATCCCTGAGTGCCAAGGCCACAGCAACCGTCAGGGCTCAGAAGGAAGGGCTGGCCATCACACTTGGGCTCCACCAGCCTACAGGGGATCTTTAGAGGGGAACTGAGTGAGGCTCTAAGTGGGGACAGAGAAGGTGCTGGCCTGGGCCCCAGGTAGCCCTCATACACAGGTCAGGGAGGTAAGAGCCAATGGAGGGACCAGGAAGGGGGATGTGGCCTGCAGGGAATTGGGGTGGGGACCCAGTAGCCACTGCTGTAAGGAACTATGACTTGTGTCAGATGCCACCATGGTGTGGCCAAGGAGAGTACAGAGAAATGGCCAGGGTGTGGTCAGCAGAGGCCCTGCTGACCCTTGGAGCATTGACTTGGGCAGAGCAGAGCTGCAGGCCTGGGTGCAGGGTGGGACGTGGGTGTGGGGGGTGGGGGAGGAGGGCTTCTGGTGGGAGCCTTGCTGACGGAGCTTCTTTTCCTTTTTTCCTTTTTGCTTCTTGGCTGGGGATGGCGGTTGGTGTGGGGGCTTGCCTGGACACATGAGGCTCTGAGTTCTAGCCCCAGTACTGCAAGGGAAGAAGGAAGTGTTAGCTTTTCCCAGATGGGGACTCACTGTCCCCAGAAGGAAGCCAGGCTGGACAGGACTGGTGGGGCGGATCCCAAGAGCAAGGAGAGAGGCTCCTGACGTCGAGGTCTCCAACTCTTCTCGGGCCTTGAGGTTCTGGCACCAGGAGATGAAGGGTCTCCTCCAGAACCTCTTCTTGGGCCTCTGCCACCTCAAGGACATCATGGTGGGGCTGAGGGCAGCTGCCTGAGGGGCCCACAGTAGTTCCTGGCTTATCCTGGAGCCTGTGTCAGCCTGACTGGCCTGGCTTCTTCTCACCTGCCCTCCCTTGGTTCCTGTTTTGATTTCTACTTAAAGGTTTATGGAGTGGATCACCCCCTGGGGGGGCTGTGGTATGCTAATAGAGCTATGCATATTCAATGAACCCTCTGCACTATGCTAATAGATCTTTGCATGTTCAATGAGCTTGTCAGCAGGAGGCAGTTGTGCCGGCAGCCTCTGGCTGGCAGTAGTGAGCCCGTAGGTGTCCCAGGCGGCCCACCATCCTGAGCCTAGCTAAGAGCCAGGGCACTGTGGGCCACATCCCTAGGAGGAGGCTCCTGCACCTGCCCTGGGCGTCCCTGCTCTGGCAGTCAGAGGACTTGCTCCCAGTGGGGCTGCTGCTGGGTGGCCCTTGGTTCTGAACTGGAGACCAGGCTCAAGTCCCCTATACCCATACCTGCCAGGAGACTGGCACAGCAGCCTGAGCCTCCACCACAAGGGAGAGGATGGGCTGTTAAGGGCACCTGCCTCACGGGTGGGCTGAGGGGAGATGGGGCAGGCACGGTGGCCTCTGGCCGGCCCGATATCAGAGGGAGGCAGTGGTGAATTTTATCTGCTCTTTCCTTTGGCTCCGCAAGCACTCATGTTCCATGGGACCCAGTTTGGCCTGGGGGTGGGGGAACAGGAGAGGCTGGCCTACCTAGCTGGAGCAGGTACCAGCTTGCCGTGTTGGAGCTGAGAGGGTCTCTAGGAACCGCTTCTCACCTGCGTGGGCACCTCAGCTCAGCCCTGTGACTGTGAGTGCTGGTGGCCAGAGCCCAGACTTGCCCACTCGGCAGGGCCACGGTCCCTTGCTCTCTGCTTTCGTCCTCTTGCTTAGGTGCCTCCACCCTCTGACCAGGACGTGTGGCTTTGGCATACTGACTCCTCACACTGGGTCGCTCCCCAGACAGCGACAGCTGAAGACGTCTGTGACGGCCCTGCTCAGCCGAGGTCAGGACCCAGGCAGAAGTTCCTCCCCGGCCGGGACTGTCTGGTGCAAGATGGGCCAACTGGGGCTCTGGGGGACAGGCTGAGCCCACGGAGCACGAGCAGCTACTGCTGAGGGAGGCTGTTGCCCTGTACCCCCACGCCACCTTGGAGGGCCCAGCTGAGCAGGCGGCCCCTCCCCACACCCCCTTCTCCTCCACAACTGTGATCTTGGGCGGTTCCGCCTCCCAGGGCTGAGCTTGGTGCTCCTGGATGTGGCCGAGCTTCCTGCTGATGCTGTGTCGGTTACCACCCGCGTGGGAGCTGAAGTAGCAGACATTCATTCTCCCATGGTCCGCAGGCCGCAAGTTCCAATTGAGGGCATCTGGGAGGCCATGCTTCCCCGAAGGCTCCAGGGGCCCTTCCCGCCTCTCTCCGCTCTGGTGGCTGCATGAGTCCAGCCTCTGCCTCTGCCTCCACTCAGCCATTTCCTCTGCTCCACTGTCCTTCCGTCTTCCTACAAGGATCTCAGCCATGCTGGATCGAGGGTCGCCCTCACCCAATGTGACCTCACCTTCGCTAACAGTATCTGGTGGCCCTGCTTCCATGTCAATACAGGGTGAGACATCAGTGCCTCTCTGGGTCGTAGGCCAACCCACAGTGGGTCTCCTATCGGGCCCCAGGGGACTCTCACTCCACTTCCTCATGCAGGGGCCCTGATGGGACGAGGGAGCAAAGTGGGGACCACAAGGGTGGAGGCTCGGTGGGGGTGGCCATGAAGTGGACGGGGCGGGGCCTGACTGGCTTGAGTGTCAGAGCTGGGGTGATGCAGGCTTGGTGCGGGTGCGCCCGTGTTGCTCGGGTCCTGCTGGAAGACCCGCGTCTCGTGACACACTGGTGTCGGGTCTGCTCTGGCAGCTCTTGCCCAGTCCATCGTCGTCCTGCCCAGCCTCCCAGTGTGCACTCAGGGCTCAGGCGAGCTGGGGCCCAGCACGAGCCTCTCCAGGGGGCAGCTGTGGTGGGCACCCTGGCAGCTCTGTCCCAGGAGGCAGGAGCTGCATGCCCTTACTGCTCCAGGGCTGGGCGATGGGGACATCTTCTGGGGAGGGTGGATATGGGGCTTAGGGTCATCCACAGGGGCTGGTAGAGCCTGGGGGGTGGGTGGTGCCGCAGACCACACTGAGGGCCCAGAGTCAGCAGGCCAGGGTTCCTGTTGCTGCTCTGTCCCTACCTCCAGCCTGGGACAAGTGGCTTGGCTCCCACAGGCCTGGGGATTCAGGTGGGACCCTACCCCATTCCCCTTTCTCAGAGCAAGAGGCAGGGAGGCTGGAGCAGGGCCTTGCAGATGGTCACAGGGGCTGCCAAGCCCAAGGAGGGTGGAGGTAGAGGGTGTCACCTGTCTGGTGGACTTGTATGCTGGCCTGGGCTACCAGCTGCCCCAGCTGAGAGGCTGGGAGTGGGCAGGGCTGGGGCAGGCCACCCACCAGCCAGCCCAACGGGGCCTCAGTGCAGGCGCCATGAAATCGCCTTGGCCACGGGCACAGGCACCAGAGCAGAGCTAGGTCCCTGAAGCCATTGCATTTGATCCGTGGAGCCCGGGACGTCTCCAGGAGAGAAATATGGAAGCAATTACTCCAAGAGCCGCCGTTTGAGTAACTCCCAAAGAGACACCAGGGCCGGTGCTCGTGAAGCCTGGTGCACAGCGGCCTAATGAAGCAATTAAGGCAAGGATCCTCCGACTTTGATCTCGATGGGGTGATTTTTACAAAAACATCACGGAGTGATAGATACCCATAACTCAGAGTCCTTAATTGTACTTAATTTGTTTGGAATACGAATGTGCATTTAATTAAACCCCAGCTCTGCCCGCATGCTTCAAGCCGGCTGTCAAGGAAAATTAAGACCCAGTTTGCTTTCAAAGTTACTGGTTTTTATCAGGCAAGGACAGCAGGCCTCGGACAGAAGGTTAGAGATAATTAGGCCGTGAGCTGCAGCCCGAGAAAGCGGAGGGAGGCATTGCTGGGGGAGGGGACGGGGAGACACAGCCGGGGCACATGGGCAGCAGGGCCCTGTCGTCTGGATCACAGAACCCCAGGAATGGGGGCTTGTGAGGTGGCACTGAATCTCCAGCAGCTGGGTCTGCCAGTGTGAGGCCTGCAGCGGGCCCCTGGCTTCAGAGTGTCCATTTCTGGAGACCTACTTCTCGGCCATGTTGACCTCTGATGGATAAGGCCATGAGGACACACTTGGGACATGGGGCTTTGTTCTGGAAGGGCTGGGATGATCCAGACCACTCTTTGGAGTAGAGAGGGGAAAACAAGGCAGTGAGGGAGGGTCTAGTCTTATCCATGACCTCCCAGGAGTCCTGGCCCAGCACAACGGCGCAGTTACCCCCACCTCCCCAGCCAGCGTCACTGCCTGGGTCACACCCTGCTCAGCCTTGATGCACAGGCCCTGGTGGTCAGTGGGTCTCTGGGGGAGGTGGTGGGGCTGGGGAATGTTCTGAGCATGACTAGTTCCAGCCGGTGACCTTGAACATCTCCCCTGGTCCAAGGAGAGAGTGGTGAGAGAGGGGAGCAGCTTGCTCCACCCCACCCAATCAGGCCTGGGCTCCTGGAAACACTGAGGGACCTGGAGTGACGCTGTCCTGTGCAGCTGGAGAGCCCCAGGGGACAGCATCCCCAGGGCTCAGGGCAGCCGCCTTGTGTGGGCAGCAGGTGAGGAGCCAGGTCCATAGGGAGGACACCATCTCTTTCTTGTCGGAGAGCTTCAGGGAGCAGGCACTCAGACACGTGCCAACACACAAGTCACACAAGACACGTGCCCTGCCCATCAGTGCGCACACAGGCACTCATGTGTCACAGGCATACACAAGACCTGCATGGCACATGCCCCAGCAGACATGCACACACGCACAGGCAATGATCCACATGCACACGCAGGGACACCCCCCACGTGAGCACACGCCTGCCCAGGCGCCTCCCACACGGGCACACCCTCGCACACCATGTGTGCACACGCCTGCCCACAGACACAGTAATAGCCTTTTGCTCTGCTGGTCTGTGAATGGCCTGATTGTCGGGCTTGTGATTTTCTGGGCTGCCCTGTTGTCGCCCCTGCCCAACTTCTCACAGGGACAAAGTGCTGCTTGCCTAAGATCTGAGAAGAGCTCCCGCCTGACCTGGGCTGCCTCCTCCTGGTGGACTTGCTGGCCTGTAGATCAACACTGTGGGTCGGGTGAGGCAGATCTGTTTCTCACTTTTCCACCCTGAGCAGCAAGGACCCTGTGGTGCCCCTTACCAGGGTCTTGGTGGTCTGCGGCCCTCTGCCTGCCCTGGGCTTCAGGGCCCCAGCCTTGGGAAAAAGCTACTCCTGGCCAAGAGATGGTGGCCGAGGGCCAGAGTCAGCCCAGCGGAGGCAGGGTCTGCAAGCCCAGCCTGGCAGCCACGTCACCTTGCAAAGTCTGGGCTTTCTTCCCAGGCGGGATACCCTTCCTTAGCCGTTTGTTCTTGCTCTCCAGTCACAGTGGGTCTTTTCTCCAGGAACGGTTGGTGGGTTTGTGAGGAGCCATCCCTTGCAGCTCTTGAGAGGTCAGATAACTGCCTAAAGGACCCGCAGTGATGAGACACAACCCGGAGGCTGGGACCCCGGTCAACCAGCAGGGTCTCAGGGGAGGGCTGCATGGAGGGCTGCCTAAGAGCCAACCCCAGGCCTGATACCTGCCCTCCCCAGGTGGGAGGAACCGTGCCTACGTGTGGACCTCCCCGCGCAGGGCTCCCTGAACACCGGCTGGATGACTGAGAGTTGTGGACAATGGTCTTGCCCTGACCTCCAACAGTACTTCTGTACAGTACTTCCTAACTCACCTGGACCCTCACCTTGGCAAGTGGGGGTTGGCAGAGGCACCTGCCTTTCCCGTCCTCAGGGAGCTATGTCCCTCCCTGCCTTGCCAGGGCATCTGCCCTCCAGGAATGAGGTTGGGCACAGCAGAGGCTGTGGGACACTGTGAGTGTCTTGCAGATACAGAGAACCCAGAGTGGTTGAGCCTACAACACGGCCGGCCCGGGGCTGCTCGTCAGGGGCCAGCTGGGGCACAGTGCACACCAGGAACTTCAAGAGCCAGGCTTCAGTGCAGGCGCTGGCCTCAGGAGTGTTGGCACTTAGGGCACCTGGAGAGCACAGGGGTCGTGAGGGGCAGGGACAGCCCCCTCCTCATAGCCAGGGTCATCAGATGCCAGACGCCTGGGGGCACCCTCCTCAGTAGGGGTGCTGCCCAGCGGCTGCTGGCACCTCTGAGATGGCACACCGGGCTGTTCTGCCAGTGTGGGCTGCTCCTGGGCCACAGCAAGTCCAGCTGTGCTACGGTGTGGGCAGGGCTGGTGGCCAGCAAGGTGCATTTGGAACGTGGAGGAAACCTCAGTGGGAGCGCAGAGTGGAGACCTAGGGTGGGTGTAGAGCCACCTCCCCAGGGGAGCCCCACTCCTTCTTGAGAAACAGGGCTAGACCCAGTGCCTGGTCCCGGTGTGGCCGTCCCACTGAGCGCTCTTCATCCCCTGGGTGACTCAGGAAGCCACGAGGACAGCCAGGGTGGCAGGGATCCCACCATCACAAAGGACAGCATGTCAGAGCTCGAGGAAGAGAACAAGTTGTGTGGACAGTGGAGGGGACTGAGACCTGGGCACCGAGGCCCGGGGACCCACGAGGATGTCCCCCACCCCCACCGTGTCTGTCCAGTAGTACTTGCAAGGACTGGAAATGATACTTCAGTCTACATGGCCAACCCTGGAGTGGACTTGGCCAGCACCTAGGTGTCTCCTGACTCCACCTGCCTTCCTCCTCCTGCTGGGCTGTGGCTTCAACAGGGCAGACGGCTCTGGGTTCCTGGCTTTCAGGGCATGACCCGCTCAAGGCTGGGTGGGTACACAGGAGGCTCTGATGTCGCTTCCTGTGACTGCTGGAGCATGGTCCCTCCACCCAGCCTGCTTAGAGGCTCTGGGCCACGAGTGGCTTCAGAGAAGCTGGGGAGAAGCTGGGCATGTGTGACGACGCCCGGGAGAAGCTCTGGCAGCAGCTGTGGCAGAGTCCTGTTCCCCTGGTCTGCCCAGGTCCACTGGGGGGCCACTGCATTCCTGCAGACACCGTGATCCTCAGCCAGGACTGAGGTCACTAGGGCTCAGGCTTCTGATTACAACTCTGTCCCCATGGACCATGGTCCCTGTCCTTGCAGGTCATTTGCAGTGAAGCCCTGCCTGGCTGCTTCCACATTAGAATCTTGTTCCCACTGGAGTCAGGGACCTACCCTGGGGACGGTGGTGACAGTAGACACCTGCCCTCCTGCCTCTCCTCTGAGACAGCCAGGTCCCAACCCCAGAACTCAGGAGTGTCACCTCATGTGGCAAATGGTTGTGGGTAAGCTGAAGGCATCTGGATTATTCAGGCTAACCCCAAACACCATCGCAAGTATCCTTGTGAGGCAGAGGAGACTTGGACCTACCAGAGGAGATGGCTCTGTGCAGATGGAGCTGGGATTTGAAGGCGATGGCCTTGAAGCCAAGGTCACAGGCAGCCCTCAGAACTGGATGAATCCAGGGGTGGATTTTGCCCTGTGGCCTCCAGAGAGAGAGTAGCCCTCTGGCACCTGGATGTGTGCCCAGGGACACTGGTTTCAGACTTCTGCCCCAGAGCTGTGGGAGGCAGGCCCATGGCTGTAGGCCACCCTGTTCATGGTGGTTTGTTGGAGCAGCTGTGCGTCAGGACACAGACTGGGCCTGGGGTAAGGGGTGTGCACCACCCCCGAGCCTCTCCTCACTCCGCCTCAGGCCTTTGCTCGGTGCCTCCCCCACGGATCAGGGAAGTTCTGGGGTCCAGTGTGCTTGGCTGCCAGCCAGCCAGACTCCAGGCCTCTTGACCAACCTGCCAAACCCACCACTCTACTTCTGGCTGCATCAAGCCCAGCGGTGGACGCATCCCACCCGGAGCAGCCCCTCCCAGACACCCCGGGGTTTCTGTAGCAGAGCCTTGGCTGGGGCAGGTGCTTGGGCCAGCTCCTGGGTCAGACTCCCGTCCCCAAGCACATTGACCGGCTGTGGGTCCAGAGGCAACAGGCGATGCAGGTAGACTGAGGAGAAGAGGACCCACCGGGCAGCGGCCACCACAGGAGGAGGTTGCTCCCATGTGGTGGAGGCCCCCTCTGGCATGGGAGCTCAGAGGGACACGCGCGGTCAAGATTTCCTCTGCACCCAGGGCCGTTCTCACATTCAGCTCCGCGGTCCCTGGCCTTGCTCCTCCTGGCGGTGCCTGGACGCTCACAGAAGAACCCAGAAGTTCAATTCACTTCGTGTTTCTACAGTCCACACAATTAAATTCAGGTTTCGTTTTCAGTGTTTCTATCCCTGGGGCTAAAAGAAATGAGATTATTCCAGGGCCACCACCGCAGGTCTCCGGTTCTCTGACTGTGACTGGAAGCTGTCACGCCTCCCCATGAGTTCTCAGGGCAACAGAAGTCAGCCCACCCCACTCCGCAGCCTCCGCCACAAACACAGCCAAGTGTGGCCATCGCTTGGTCCCCAAGGCACTTATTTCAAAAGGAACTTAATCACAACCCAGCTCCAGTGACAATTCTGTTAACTGCGATGTCACTGTGCAGCAAAGGCTTCTGGGGTCTGCTTGATTTTGGCAAGGAGCACAGTTCCCCGAGCCTCCCCAGAATCCCAGCTTTGAAGGTTTGCCTCTTGGATCCCTTCTGGGACTAGCAGGAGCCAGTGTCCCCTTGGGAAGACGGAAGCCATGCTGTGTTTCAGGAGGGAGTGGTGCCCAGGGAAGGTCATGCAGGTCGGGGGTGGTACAAGAAGCGGACTCCAGGGGCTGAGAGGATGGGGGCAGGGAGGCAGGGTGGAGGGTGCCAGTATGGAAGCTCACGGAGGCTTCTGCAGACTGAGGCCTCAGCCTCGTGGGGCGGGGACATGGCAGGGGTGGTGCAGGTGGCCCAGGGACTCACAGGCCACACTGGCTGACTGGTGCTGGCCCCTTGGAGAGAGCACCCTGGGGCTGCTCCCTAGAGGGCTGCTGTAGGCCCACAGCCCTGTCCCTGGAGCCGAGGGAACACAGGTGAACTGGAGGAGGGATGTCCCCAGCTCCGCAGCATCATACCTGCCAACTGCCTCAACATGGCGGGAGCAGTGGGCAGGGCAGGCGCCTCGTCTGTGTCCAGAGGCCCGGGGCCGAGTGCAGGCTGCGTGGGCCAGGTGCATGGGGTCCCACAGGGCTGGCTCTTCTCCTTCCTGGTGCCCCTGCCACCTGACCTTGCCTCCCATCTGGACCCTGACTCCCGGCCACCCCCGAGGGCACAGGGCAGACTGAGTCTGCTGGGTTCTGGAGGTCTCTGCAGACCAGCTCTGCACTGCGGTGGCCATGCTGAGTTGGCATGACTGGGTCCTTCTTTCTGTTAGAATTTCTCTAGGCCCCTCTGATACTGGGTCCAGGGCAGGCCTGGCTGCTCCCAGCTCACCAGCTCCTGTTCCTCTCTGATTGCCTGATTCAGGATCTCTACTCAGCCAGGAGAAAGCTCTGCAAGGCCAGGAGTCACCTGACACCCCTGCCCTGTGCCTCGTGCCCTGCAGGTGCTCAGGACATGCACCAGGGGAGGAAGGAGCGTGTGAGGGGGTGCATGCACACGGGGGGTGGGGAGCACCAAGTGCTGTGGCTGGCAGGGAGGCAGCCCCTTCTGCCCTACCCCAGGGGACTGTTCCAGGGGCTTACAACACCCGTTAGCTCCTGGCCAGGAGCAGAAGGGACACGCTGAGGGCAGTGAGCTCTCCTGTGGAGCAACGTGCCACTCCACATCTGAGCTCTAGAGTGGGTGGTGTACCCCAGTGTCCCAGGGCACTGAGAGGAGGCTGGACAGTCTTGCAAGCTGGAGGCCCCAGTGCATGCTGTGGGATCCTCCTGTGTAATCCTGGCTGGTGGTGCCCTGATTCAGGAGGGCGACTCCCCCATCAAGCAAGAGACCCCTGCATGGCTCACTGGCTCCTGCCAATGAGCTGTGCTTCCACACTTAGCAGGAACTGCAGCTGAGAGCTGCTGGCTGAGGGCACAGAGGGCAGCTGCTTCTTCCTGCTGGGTGAGCTTGTTTCCAAGCCTTTGGCCCTGACTGAGCCTTGGAGACCAAAGAGGAGGATCCTGGGCCGGCTGAGTGTGAGCACCACAGAAGGCAGGGACAGGAGAATTCTCCCAGGGCCAGTCTTTGCCACAAGTCACCTCTGCCCTGGGTTGAGCAGGGCTGGGACCTATGTGGGGACTCAGTGTGAGTGTAGAGCCCTCAATGACTGGGACGATGGCAGCCCTGCTCCCTGTCAAGAGTGCCCGCCTGAAGCTCAGAGCAAGCCAGGGCTGCAGGCTATACAGCTGGCCACCACCAATGGGTACCCACAACATGGCGGGCAGGCAGAAGGGCCACGGATAGATGGTGGCAAGACATTTACCTTTGTTACCTTTATTCAAGACATTTACCTAGCTGCTGTCCCCAGGAGGCTGACCGGCAGGGGCTTTATGCTGCAGAGCTGTCTCTGTCTTCCCTTTGAGAGGCCTGGCTCCCCTGGGTGTCCCTTCCCTGCAGCCACTGGTCTGCTAACCAGCCCTCCTGCAGCCTGTTAGGCCCCAGGGTCACAGCCCTGCCCTTGCCTCTGTACCTTCCCCACAGGCTTCTACTCAGACTCATCAAGACTGGCCTACAAACTGCCCTGGGTCAGGACTTCCCCCAACAGCAGCTCACAGATGAGGCTAGGGGAGGTCGTCTGGACGGGCCTGGGCTGGGCGGAGCCACCAGCGCAGCTGGGTACCTTGCCAGAGGAGCCACGCCTGCTCAGGTGTGAGGACATTTCTGCCTCCACAAACGTGGCCCCCAAATCATGGTGGACCTGTGAGCTCCCTACAAGGTGCTGACTGCTCTTGGGGCATACTCTCCTCTGCCACACTCTCCTGGCTCGGGGAGGGGCAGCCAGGCACGTGGATGTTTATCTCTGCAGAGCAGAGAGTCTCTCCTGGGGACGGCCTCACACATAATCCTGGGGGTTTTCCTAGCGTGTCATTTAATAGATGTGATTACACTTCGGAGTCTGATATTCTGGTAATTATCTTCCCGGGCTTAATCCCGTGCCCCAGTAATGCCATTAGAGACTCAACATGCGAGTCTTAAAATAGTGATTATTCATAGCGCGCCCTGTTCCCTGTCGAGTAGTCCCAACTGCGTTTCGCTGGTTCGGAGCCTGCACGGGGCCTGGGGATGTTGGGCCGGCTCCTCTGGAGCGGGTTGTGATTGTCCCACGGGCTTTGTGCATGGCCTAAATTAACAGGGGGTCAGACCTCATCTCCAAGAGCTGCAGCCCTGAGGCCCAGGACAGAGCCATGTCCAGCCAGTCCTTGTCCTTGGGCCACAGGGGCTATTGATATGGCGCTCCAGCCAGAGGTCCACCAAGGCCACTGGACAGTAGAGTGGTCAGGAGTGGATGTTCATGTCATTTCCACTGGCCCCCAGGTGTAGAAAGCTGAACTACTTCTCCTGAGCAAGTCCACAAAATGGGCACAATAAAAATACCTTCCTGGAAACTGAAACACCCATTGCAAAGTAGAGGGGCCTCTGAAAAGGCTGGAGTCCATGCCTAGCCCATTTTGGAAAAGGCGAGGTGAGTGGGGAAACAGCCAGTGGTTGCCAGGACTGGGGAGGGGAGAGCAGGTGGAGCACAGAGGGTTTAGGGCGGTGAGACTACTTTACCCCGGGGCCCGCATGTCATCATGAATTTATCCAAACCCACAGAATGTCCCACGCCAACCAAGAGCCCTGTGGATGTAAACATGTGTCAGTGTGGCCCCTCAGCTCTAAGGCCGTGACAGCGTAGCTCACGTAACGTCACCGCGACAATGTGACCGCAGCTGCCAGAACGCAAGGCTGTCACTGTAGCCATGGTGCAGGGCTCTACCCTGGCGAGGGCTGATAGTGGGGAAGGCTGTGCATCTGGGGCAGGAGGGATAAGAGAACTCTTTGGACTCCTGCTCAGTTTTGCTATGAACCTAAAAAATTGCTCTGAATAATATATATTAAAAAACAAAACAAAACACACTTGCTCAGGGGCTGGTGAGCCCTGAACGGAGGTGTGTGCCCTTGTGGGCCTGGCCCGGTGTAGCAGGTGGTCAAGAGCAGCAGCTGCTGTGGCCAGTGTGGCTCAGACCTCAGCCTCTCACCTGCCTGAGTTACAGGAAAGCCACAGAGATGTCCTCAGTGCCAGCGGGAGCCAGGTGGGGGGACAGGCAGAACAGAGCATGGTACCTGTGGGGCAGGACCAGCAGCTCTGGTTGGGCCCGCAGACAGCACAGGTGGCATGTGACCGGCCAGGGCAAGGGTGGGCAGGAGGAAGAGGTGTGCCATACCCCCATTCCCCCAAGGGCCTCCCCACTCTGTACCCAGGAAGACCACAGAAAGAAGTCCCCTGTGAGAGTCGGTTTGGAACATTTGTTAACAGCTGGGCATGCATCTTTTAAATGATAAATCAATAAATGGCTAATTCAATAATAGAATGCTCTTGAATATTTCATGCTGCCCACATGCTGTGGTGCTCTGCCTGGATGATGATGGCTGAGTGACCAAGGGCTTAGGCTCAAACTATCCCCAACTCCTGTCCTCGAGTCTGGAGGCAGCTGGCAGGGGCATGGTGGCATCCCTGGGGAGGTGGCTCCAGGAGGGCTGGTGGAAGGGGTTGCTCAGGCACCTCCCACCCAGCCACGGCCTCCTCCTTGGACAGATAGAAGTTTGAGGAAGAGGGGAGGCTCTGGGCTGAGGTGGGCATTTGTTGAGGTCTGCCCAGGACCTCATTCAGAACGTGGGTGCATTTGGATTTAGGAACTTCAAAGTGGTAGTGAGTTGAATGAGGTCACGGGGGACCTAGTCCAGTCTGATGGTGTTTTGTAAGGAGATCAAGACTCAGATGCACAGAGGGCCCACGGAGGGAGGAGACGGGGATGAAGAGCAGCTTCAGGAGGAGCCAGCTCTGTTCATGCTTCCACTTCAGGCTGCCAGCCTCCAGGGCTCCGAGGGTGCACTGTGGCGGCGGGGAGCCTCCTTTGTTGTGGCAGCTCCAGTATGCTGAGGGAGGCAGCTTTGGGCTCTCCGCCCTGCCCTGTCCTCAGGCTGTGCCCACGCCCAGGGTCAGCAGGTGGAGAGCCCTTCCACACAACCCAGGGACACCAGCAGGAGGCCGGGCCCGGGTCAAGCAGGGCATCTGGCTGCCATGATTGCCCACTGCACCTAAGGAGGGTCTCCAGGGATGGCAGAGCTGGTCTGCCTGGCCTGTATTTCACTCTGTACCTGCTCCTCACCGTTCCTGGGCTGCCGACCCAGAAAAGGGCAGCGTGTGTCACAGAGAGGCAGAACAACTTCACCGTTCAGAAAATCGGTATTGTTCCCAGGTATGTCTGGGTTGAATGTCACCCCTTCCTCCATAAGCCCTCTGGCTTGGGGGTGCTTCTGACCTCAGGCTTTTCCTCTTTAGTGTGCTTGTGCCATGTGTGGCTCTGTGCTTGGCAGTGAGGATTTGTAGACCCTGGGTTGAGGTTGTTTCTGCCACCCTGGTTGCCTGGGCATCTCCTGCCCCGAACAGGTCCTGGGATGGGCTTCAGCCACAGGAGGAGAGCCCAGCTGGCACCAAGGGCCAGTCATGCCCACCTGGTGGCGGACCACAGGATCAGCATGTGATCCTGGCTAGTCCTAGTATCCACTGGGCCTGATGGACCTGGGCCTTGCTGGACCCTGGCTCTGCCCAGAGAGAGGCCTGCCACCATCTTGGTCCTGGTGTGCCATGAGCCAGGCCCTGGAAGCTGAGGCCAGAACGGGTGGTGTGGGAATGTCCCAGGCGCCCTGAGGCAGCTGGGCCCCGTCCCCTGTCAGGTTTTGGCATTACAGAGGGGCTTATTGCTTCTCAGAGGGGCTTGTCTGCCTTGTGCTTGGGGTCCCTCAGGGCTGTGACCCTGGGTGGTGTGTGGGGCGCCCGCACCTGGGACTGGCCAGCACATGTTCTCACTTGCTTACTGTCTGTAGCCCCCTTAAGTAGGGGTTCCACAAGGCCAGGCCTGACCAGTACCTGGAATGTGCATGCATTGAGAGATCACATGTGGAGTCAGGGTCAGTCTGGGGTGGTGAAGCCCTGCCCAGGGCTTTTTGGGTGTGGATGACAAGTGCCCCCCACATTCTTTACTGGTTATGTGGGCTGACCAATCTCCCAGCTCCAAGGGGAGGCAGGTGGCCCATGTCCTCGTCCCCAGGTGGCAGAGATGGCAGAGTGGTCACAGGATGAGGCCTTGAACGACAGTGCACCTGGCTTTGCCTCCGCACTGCCTTTCCTGTGAGGTGCCACGTGGCTGCTGCTAGTCCGGGCCGTGGTTTCGGTGGCTTAGGCTGTGGTCATGGACCCTGAGGTGTGGGGAGTGTGGAGGGGGCCGCAGGAGCCCCATCCCGGGGTGGGCCTGCTCGAGACTGCAGGGGCCGGCGGAGCTGGGCGATGACCGAATGGAAGTCCCAGGCCCTTTCTGGGGATGGGGCTCCTGGATGCTGGTGGAGACCGGCCGGGTTCCGGGACATCCATTTGTTCAACAGGGGAATTCTGTGTGAGCTGCGTTTTGCAATTGGCACTGAAAAGCCCCACGCTCGCCATGTAGGGACAGGGGTGATGCAACTGTCCACCCTGGAGCCACGTTGGGCAGGAGGCTGGCTCTGGGGCCTGTGATTGCAGGGAGCCCCTTGGGCCTGGAGAACGCCAGGAGTGCTGTGGCTTGATGATGTCCATCATGCTGTCTCCTGTGTGGTGACCTGAGCTGGTGGCACCAGGTGGTGGCCACGATGTCCACGGTGCCTCTGGGCTCCAGGGGCTGATCATGCAGGGACAGCCGCATCCTGAACCCTGCTGTCCTGGGTGTTTCAGAAGCTGCCACACCACTGGGGATGGACATGGGGGGCCTCCACTGTCTGCCTCTGAGCTGGGCTCTGGCTGCTTGGAGGCTGGAGGGCTCCAGGAGAGCAGAGTGGCCCTGGCCCCATGTGGCCTTCTGGGGGCACTGGCAGGGCTGGAGAAGACACAGGAGGGAGCCCGGTGCCGGGCAGGGCTTGGTGGGCCACAGCTCACTGGCCATTGCAGCAAGTACCCAGCCTCCACTCCATGAAGGGCCTGGCCAGCCCGGCCAGAACCCCCAGAAAATGCCTTGACAGCCATGACCTCCCTGGGCGCTGGGTGACCCTGGCCCAAGAGGTCCAGGTGGATTGGAAGGGTGAAGTATTCAGTAGGTGCCACATTGCCATCTCCTTCAGAACATTCTAGACCTGGGGACACCAGTGCCCACCTGGTGATCAGGGCTCCAGGCAGCAGCAGCATTTGCTGGGTACCCAGGCCTATGTCTATGTGGGGCCAGTGACTTGGGTCCAGAGGCCTGAGGTCCAGAGCAATGCTGTGAGCCAGGGTCTCCATGCCAGGTCTGAGCCCCAAGTTTGCCTGGTCTTGCCCCCTGTGGCCAGCATAGACTCGAGCCAGGAGCAGGCTGCAGGCACGCTGGACATGAAGTCTGTGACCCTCTAGCTGGGCAGCGGGAGCCAGGGGCTGAGTGGGCCCCTCATACTGGGGGTGTGAGCAGATTGCCCCTCAGAAGCTCAGATGGGACAAGGATGCCAGAGCTCAGTGCCTGCGGAATTCATTCCATGTCCTTAAGGCCGAGAAAGCCCTGACAGGGCCAGAGTGGACACAGCCCACTGCAGGTGTGCTGGTGGCCTCAGTGCAGATCTGCTGAGTCCCTGTGCCACGCAGCCACAGCTGCGCCACTGTCCCCAGGCAGCAGCCTGGGCCTGCCGCCTGTTAGCCCTGCTGACAGAGCTGTACCAGTGACAGTAGATTAATATCTCCTTAATCAGCCAAAATGAACATGGCACACTGGTGACAGTCCAATTTTCTGCTAACAGATTGTGGCCTAGCTAAACCCGGCACTCAGTTGATTTTTATTTCTGCCAGAGATAATTCAGCGCGGGAGGACCAGCCACCGCCATCCCATCCACCGCCTCCCGTTCAATAAATCTCTTTACAGAGGCGATTCTCACCCACCGTCAGGTGTGGCCGCCCGGGGGACCACGCGGGCCTCTGCAGGCTGCCGGCATTTACAGGCCATCCTTGTGATCGATGCTGGGCCTGGTGGTGCCTGTTCTGAGTGTGGGGGCTGCTGAGCATCTCAGAGCCTGGGGTGGGGGTCAGGAACTCGGAATGCAGGTGCTTGTGTGAGCACACGCAGCTGAGGGCGTATGTGGGGCGCATGTGGACACGGGCAGGTGTGTAAGCTTGTGGGTGTGTGCACCAGGAAGGAGCAGGTCTCCAGCCACGGCGCAGTGCCTAGGGTGACCCCAAGGCAGCTCTTCCTAGCGGGGGCTGACACCAGGTGGAAGAAACTCCGCTCTGATGTTCAGTGGCCATGTCCCCACCTACATGGCCTTCAGGATGGATGTGGGGCAGCTGCCTGCTTTGGGCCCTTCCTTAGCAGGCTCAGTCCAGAAGCTGGGTGGGCCCAGAACCCGGCCCTGGAGCAGGGCAACTATAACCCATCAGCTCTGGGGTCTCGCACTTCAATCTCCCGCAGTGTTTGAGTCTTATTCATGTGCCCCTTCCTGAGCCCCTCAGTGGGAGAGAAGGGCCCTTGGGGGCCGGTCCAGGCCTATGTCACAGCCAGCCTCGCAAAGGGCCAGACACTCCTGGGTCTTACCTCCTGGATCCTTGTCAGCATCTTAAATTCTCTTTTAAGACATCATTCTAGAGGAATGTATTTGAGGTTCTGCTTCTAGAAGCTTCTGCTTCTCAGGGAACTGAATCAGGGCGCTGGTGTCGCCATCCAGCTGCAGGGGAGGGGAAGACAGCGCCTGCTGACCGTCCTGGGACCTCACCAGCGCGTCTGGACCTGCTCTGAGGCTGCTCAGCCTCCCCGTGTGGGGAGGGGTCTGCAAGGCTGGGGCCGCCTGGCCAGGTTCGTCCCGTTCCCTAAGGCAGACCTGGGTGTCGCGACCCTTGCTTCACACTGTCCTCTACCTCTCCTGAATCCCCCTTGGCTGAGCCCGGCTGGGGGCACCACTGACTTACCCTGGCTCGCTTCCTGAGTGCTCCTGGGCAGGTCCACTGGGGTCAGCACCTGAGTGTGCTCACAACCTGGGGGACACAATACAGGACAGTGGCTTTCCCCATAGTTTGGTCCTGCCCAGGGCTGTGTGACAGGGTCACAGAACAGGAAGTGCAGTGAGTGTGTGGCGGAAGGCTCCTCATGCCAACACCTCTGCTGCCCCTGACCCAGGCAGACATCACTAATCAAATGCAGCCCAAATGCATCCTGCTCCAGGGCCTGTGAGGCAGGTGCAGCTGCAGAACCCATCCCTGTGCTGGGCCCTTCCCTGCCAGCCGGGTATGGCTGTTGCTGAGGTCACACACATGACACCGTGCCCTAGCTGCTTAGCTGCAGGCTGGGGTACCATGAGGGTTTCTGTGGGCCTTTCAGTTCTCCTCTATGGGTGTCTGCTGAGACCCTGAGGCTGAGGGAGCCTCCTTGGTCACCCCACCTGGCTGAGGGTGCAGCCTCCTGTTCATGGACATGGTGTCACAGGTCAGCAGCCTTCAGACTTATTTTCAGCCTAGTCTGCCCTGCCCTCATCCACTGATGTCAGTAGCCAGCTCTGCCTGTGGACCAGTCTGTGGGTGCCCAGGCAGGGAAAGCGGCCAGGGCTCTTGGGCCCCTTCAGAGATGGAACCAGGGACAGGAGGAGCCTGGTAACCAGGGCATCTCCACAGTTCCTGCAAGGTGTCCTGTGCCCTATCTCTGGCCTGGACCAGCCTCCCAGTTGGAGGGTCAGGTGGCGGTGGGGGGGTTCTGTCCCAGTACTCTGTCAGGTTCCCAGGGCACAGTGTGGCTGAAGGCTGGGCTCCAAGGAGTGTCACCCTGATTCCCTGAGCAGAGATGAGGGCACAGAGGGGATGGGACTTGCCTGATGTCCTGTAGCTGGAAACAATTGAGCCGGCACTGGCCCCTGGCCCTGGTGTCAGCCCCTGGCTCCAGAGTCAGCTCTCAGGAACCAGCCTCACAGCCTCCTGGGGCCTGTCTTGCCCAGAAAACCCCAAGTCAGACCTCACCCTCAGTGCACTGAGTCCCAGGGGGACAGTTGGTGACTCCAGGAGTGATTTCATGCAGAATCCAGTGGCTTAGCCACCTGGCCTGGAGGGTGAGCTCCGAGACAGAGGGCCAGGTATCAGGAGGCTGCCAACAGCTGGGTGGAACACTCCGGAGAGGCAGTGGGCAGTCATGCTGCCCTCTGGCCTGCCACCTGCTGGGATTCCTGCTGGATGGAGCATCCTGGAAACCAGGGGGCACAGGTGCCCCTTGCTGCTGTTCATAGCAGGCAGGGGACAGGAGAAGATGGCCATGGTGGGCTGGGCCTGAGCTCAGCAGCTGCTTCAGGTGGTCCACGGAGGCCTTATCCTTCTGCCCACAGCCCCCTTCACCTGCCCAGCGGGGTCTCCCTGCCAAACCCACCGGGAGGAGGCACAGGATTTCAGGGGCCCCCATGGTGCATTTGTGTCCCCAGGTTGTGTCTTCTATGGGTTCCCATTATTCACTGTCTGCTCCAGCAGCATCTGGGCCAGCTGAGCCTCCTGTCCTGCTGCCCCGTGAGCTCTGCCTGGTACAGTCCCCACAGTGTCCCCTGAGCTCTTGGTTCCAGCATCAAAAGGCCTTTGGTGGCTGTGTGGCAGGACTTTGCTCCTTTACCTGCAGATGTCCTCCATGGAGGAGGAGGAAGCAGCTCGTGGCGATGGTGAGGGTCCGCCCTGGCAGGTTGGGCAGTCTTGGCTTGGAGAGGGGCCCTAGACTGGCCACTGGGTCTCAAGATCATCAGGCAGAGGCCTCAGGGCCCCAGGCGCCTCTGCCAGAGTGTGCACACCCACTGGCCCCACACCTGCCTACAGCAGCCTGGCTTGCAGGAGCCTCCAGAGAGCTCTAGAGGGAGGCAGAAAGCTATTTCTCCAGAAAGGCCTCCCGAGAAGGATGAAGATACAGGCCCTGGCCTAGTTCAGCCCCAGAGGGAATGGCCAGCCCCTGAGCCCTGCTGAGGTGGTGGGCACGGGGAGCCTGCCTATGGCCAGGTCCCCCAGTGCAGACTGTAGTCTCACCCCTGCTTCTGACTGAGCTGAACACCTGAACCAACCTCTTGTGAAGTGGCAGCCTCTTCCCTGTGCATGCATCTCTCCTGGGCCTGTCTCAGAGGTTCCAAACCAAATACAGTGTCTAAGGCAGGATTTGGGGAAGGAAGGCCTTCCTGGATGCTCAGTGCAGGAACTGTGTGGTCTTACTGGGAAGGTGGTCACCTCCTCACCTCCACGCACACACCAAAAGACCCCAACTGTATCCTGAGGGGGAGCCCAGGGGCCAGCCTGGGCTTGGGCTGAAGCTGCTGGAGCCTCTCTGCAGCTCAGAGACCTTACTGTCCACACTGCCAGTCTGGAACCAGTCGGTACCTGTGTCCACGTGAACACACATACACCCTCACATATGCACACACCCATGCCTGTGAGGCACACCAGCACACACGCAATCAGACCTGCACACACACACCCAGTCTCCACGCACTGCGGCACAGACGCACACCACGCGGTGCACACCCTGCCCATGCACAAGCCACCTTCCTGCGGGTGTGGCCACACCTGCACACACTCCAGGACCAGGGTCCCAGGCTTTCCAGCCTTGAGAGACACCTGGCTGGGCAGCATCAGGCCCTGGCTGGGGGAAGGCACGTCCAGCTGTGCCAGCCTCCTGTGTGTATGGGTGTGAGGGCTGCGGCTCTGCACTCACATTGCTGGGTGCCCTGAAGGACAGTGCACCCGTGTGCCCATGTGTCCACGTGCCTGCTGCCATCCGCATGCCCCGTGCTCTACGCGTGCGCTCGTCTGGGCTTTGCTCAGGTGCCTGGACTTGGACTGTGGGTGGCAGGCAGGGCTCAGGGCTGGCTGGCCTGACCGCTCCCCCGCTGCTGTCAAAACCCTGGGGCTCTGCTCCAGCAGCCCTGGGTGCCAGGCTTGGAGGCCCCAGCCCCAGGCGGAGCCGACCCGGGACGGCGTCCCCGCCCGGCTGCCCTCAGCCTCGGTCGTCACAGGGACTGACAGGCTGCCATTTCCCTCCCTGCTTGGTCTTTTCCCTCGTCATGTCGACAAGCACAGTCGTGTTCCCTGACAGACGGAAATATCAACCCTCCAGTGCAGGGACAAAGCAGGTTTTAAACTTTAACGAGAGGCTTTAATGGAAATAAAATGTAAAGTTCCCCTTCAGATGGGGGCTCTGTTTTACCCGAGAAAAAGTGGCCTAAATAATAAATCAAGGTCGCCTGTTTCAGTTCTTTTACATCCGTGAATATTTAAAACATGCAAAAATGTGGGAGATGCATTTGTCAGGAACAAAAGGAAACACTTATTTACCCCCAAAATAAATAAATAAAGAAAGGTGTGCGGCTAGGGAGGGGAGTGGGTGAAGCCTGTGTACCATGGGCTCCGAGGGGCCAGCGGGCGCCTGACGGATCTGTGGTGGGCGAGAGGGACGGGTGCGGGGCTGCGGCAGCAGAGGCAGTCTCTGGCTCTCTCTGGCTTGCTGCTGATTTACTGGTTGTGGATTTTTGTTTCCCTTTCATCTCTCCCCTTTTACAGAACACCATGGATGAAGCCCAGGGCCTTGTGTATCCCCAGCCCCTCCTTGCAAAATTTATTTATTTATTTTTGTGCTGGGAATAAATTCAGAGGTGCTCTACTACTGAGCTACACCTCCAGGACTTTTTTATTTTTATTTTTGGAGGGGGGAGGTACCAGGGGTTGAACTCAGATGCACTTGAACACTGAGCCACATCCCCAGCCCTATTTTGTGTTTTATTTAGAGACAGGGTCTCACTGAGTTGCTCAGCGCCTCACCATTGCTGAGGCTGGCTTTGAACTCATGATCCTCCTGCCTCAGCCTCCCGAGGGCTGGGATTACAGGTATGGAGTGTGCGCTTCCTGGGGCTGCTGGAACCAGGTGCCACACACTGGGTGGCTCACAGTGGGAGGCTGGAAGTCTGAAATCAAGGTGTCATCAGGGGCACAGTCCCTGTGAAGCCTCCAGGAGAGGGTCCTGCCTCTCCCAGGGTGGTCTTTTCGTGTGTCCATCTCTGCTTTTATAAGAATGCCAGTCATGGGATTAAGGCCATGTTATCTTGGTCACATCTGAAAGGACCCCATTTCCAAATAAGGTTCCCTTTGCTTGTACTGGGGCTGAGGTTATCCATACATGTTTTTGGGGCACAGGACATCACAAATGCTCCTGGGTCCTCTTTAAGGGTTGGGAGGCTGGGGCTGAGCAGAAATTGTGCTCCCGGGAGCCCTGGCTGGGTGCGGATGGGAGCTGCCCCCAGCACTGAGCCCTTGGGTGGGAGAGCTGGGCCTGCTGCTTTGGCCCCAGCCTCCTAAATTAACTCGCAGTTCCTACCACTTTTGATAGCTGGAATCTTGGGCCTCGTAGTCCAGGAGGGGGGATTGTGAAGTTCTATGAGATTTAGGGAGACGATTTTCAAAATGTTGTCATGAATTGCAGCAAGTTTTGTTATTTTTAAAGTGTTGTGTCCCTTCATTAGGGTGCCCCTGTTCCCAGCATTCCGTGATCTCATTTACATGAAAAGACATTTTATGCAAACTAAGTAAATGTGTTTGTCTTTTAAGACCTTGTTTGGAAGGAAGGAAGAGGGGGAGGGAGAGCAGCTGGAGGTGGAGGACGAGGGGCCTGGCTGACTTCATGCCCCCATGGCACCTTGCAGTCCCAGGCCTCCTTCCCTCTGCTCATCTGGGAACTGGCACCAGAGGGTGTGACCCCGGCTGGCCTCCGCAGGTTGTGGAAACGAGTGGCACACCAGCAAGAGGCCATTTCTGGAACTGATGGGCTTAGTCGGACCCTCTGCAGAGAACTTTCTAGAAAGTTTGAGAAGGCAGTGGTATCTCTGGGCTGAACCTTCGTGCTGTGCGGGTAATGATGGTCAAGCGACGTCTGGCCCCTGTGTGATTCAGTCCTCCACGTCCAGTGTGCAGAGGGGTTGCCAAGGCCTCCCAGGAGGGCAGAGCTGGGGGGGTCCCCTGAGGCCGGTCAGGCCCTCGCTGCAGGACAGCCTCGCAGTGTCGCCCTGGGCTGCTCACCTGTGCCGGGCTCTGCTTCATTACCCTGCAGTTCCGCAGACCCAGTGTTGCTTTTAGTGACAAGCCCTCGCGCTCACCCACCTCGGCCGTGTCACAGAGTGGCCACTCAATTATTCATGGCCTTGCCCGCCCGGGATGGAGACGCAGCAGGAGGGCGCCGGCCCGAGGAGGGCTTTCCTGTGTCGGTGTATGAATTTTTAAACTTGGCCACTTCGGTGACCAGCCCGAGCTCTGCCCCTTTTAAGCCATCTGGCAGGTGAGGCCGAAGTGATTGTTCTGAGTCTTTGTTTGTGAGGGAGGATGGCTTGGGAGCATCCACGCAGAGCAGAATCCGGCTCCCGGGGCGCAGGGCGCTCCAGCCTCGTGAGCAGAGGGATCAGCCTCAGGTTGGGGAGAATAGCCTCAGAGTGAGGAGCTGGAGCGTACAGGTGGGGAACAGTCCGCGGGCTTTCTCCCCTGGGGGCTTTCTGTGGTGCAGTCCAGGAGGCCCAGGAGAGGCCCACTCTTCCCTGAGGCCCATCCTGTGGCTCCCTGGCCACAGGCAGGCCTCCCCACAGGAGCCTTTTGGCAGGGCTGAGGGCCCGCAGATACACGCAGGAGCTTGGGGACCTTGCACAGCAGGCCCAGGCTGTTCTCATTACAGCCAGATAGGACCTACGGAATCGTAAGCTAACAACATCATTTATTTCAGCAGCATCGGGGCAAAACGGCTTTACAACGGTGTTTTATGTGCTACATGTGCGCCATAAATATTTCCATAAAAACATGCATTAAAATATAAAAATGGGCCCCAAAATATCAAAAGTTGGGAGGGAGGAAACCCACAGCAAAGCCCGTGTTGTGGCTGGCTCAGCACAAGCAGCTGCGGAGGGCTTCCTGTGGGCGGGCGCTGGCAGCCGCACCCGGCTGCCCTCACGCTGCCGATGGGGGTGCTGGGGACTTGGGACCCTGCCCCTGGTATTGGCTCCCCTGAGAGGCGGTGCCCCAGTCCACCTCTCTTGGGGTGCTGTGCTGTGTCCAGGGACATGGACTCTGGCTCCATGGGCACCTGCCCTGGGGACTCTGCCTGGCCTCTGCTCGTAGCTGTCCTCAGGCCCTGCCACCAGTTGCAGCCCAGCTGTTCCCAGCCAAGCCCTGCCCTCATGGTGGGCCTGTGTGGCAGGGTTCAGGGGTCTCCCGGCTGCGACTGTTCACCTGTGGCTGCCCAGCTCAGAGCCCCCCGTCCTCAGTAAGAGAGGAGTGTCCACAGATAATGGCACCTCCCACCTGCTTGCCCTGTGGCCCATGGGCTGCCTCACTAACACTAGCCCCATACTGAAGCAGGCACAGAGAGGTTAACTCGCCCAAGGCCACACAGCCAGGAACTGAGGAAGTCTGGGTCTGAGGCTGGACTGCCTGGCTCTGGAGCCCTAAGGTCCCACTAAGGAGCCCTCAGGCTCCTGGTACTGCCAGAGGCCCTGCCTCTCTACCGCTCACAGCCAGATCTCTCGGCTGCAGGCTGGCTGGCCACTCCCTCTTGCCTTCCTGGAGCAGCTCCCTGACCACCTCTGAGCAGGGCTCCAGGGTTGGCCCAAGGGATCCCACTCCCTTGGCTATTGCTGCCCCCCTAAGCCGTCCCCAGAGGTCTTGGGGACTTTGGCTGCCGCTTCTGGCTCCTCAGAAGGCTCTCAGCCCCTGAAACCCATCTGTCCAGAGCGCCCATCACTGTACCAAACCCGTTTCTTTCTGTGGCCCTGTTCGACTGGATGAGGGGGTGGCCCTGCCCTGGCTGCCCCCGGCTGTGCCTCTTGCCCACAGCCCTCACCAGGCCTGTGGCCTCCTGAATCCCCCGAGGCCAACCCCCTCCCCTGGCCCTTGCCACTCCTGATAGTGAACCTCTCCTCCTCTTCCCAGGCCTGGCAGCTGGCCGGCAGGTCTCAGCGCGTCACACTGGCCTGTCCCTCACCTCTTCTCTGCAGGCTCCTGGCCTCCTGCCTTCTCCTCCAGGACCCTTCCCTGCAGGGATTCTGGAGGCCACAACTAGACAGCAGCTTCACGAGCGGGCCAGGGGCAGCTGCTGGACGAGGAGGAGCTGAGGGCCCTGCCTTGGCCCTCTGCCCATGCTGGGCCCGCCTTTGGCCTTGGAGAGCTGAGATGGTCATCATGCTGGAGCCCCGGGTGGGAGCAGGTGGGGTCCGGTGTCAGATGCGACCAGCCCAGCTCCGTGGAGGAGGATGGGGACCCTGAGGGTGGATGTAGAGCGCAGAGGCCCACAGGATGTGCTGGGTGCCATCGTGGCTCTCAGGGAATTAAAGGTCATGTTTAAGCACGTGGACACTCACTGGGGTACTAGGGGGGTGGTGAGCGGGAGTGTCCCTGGGAGCAGCAGCGTCTGGTTCTGCACATCCCAGCAGAGTGGATGGCTTCTGTCACTGGAGCTTCAGCCAAGTGATCGAGGCCATCCAGGCTTTGGGGTCCCCCACCCTGGGCATCTTGGGCTGGCGCTGAGCTCCTGGCTGCAGGAGCAAGGCCCACTCAACAGACAGGGGTGACCACCATCCCGCCCCTGGTGCCTGGCTTGGGGCTAAGCTGGGTGCCCAGGAAGCCTCAGCGCCTGGAGCCCCCTGGTGGTTACAGCCTGCCACTGAAACCATTGGCTTCAGTCTTGGGTGCATCCTGCCCAGCAAAGATGTCCCCCACCTGTCCCCCGGGGACCTGCTTTCCCTGGTGTCAGGCAAGCTCCTGGGACCTGAGAGTGCAGCTCATGACAGAGGTCCTGACGGGTGGCCAGATTTAGCACCAGCTAAGTTTGAGTTTAGGGCAACAGGCCACAGGAGTGATGTCTGGTTGTATGTGCTTGTGACGTCTAGGACACATTTGTGACGTCTAGGACACACTTGTGAGGTCTAGGACACACTTGCACCAACACCTCGTCACTGTCCATGTGAATTCAGAGACAACCGAGCACCGTGCGTGTTATCTGGCAGCCCCAGCCGTGAATGTGGAAAGAACAAAAGAAGAATCCTGGAGCCAGCTCGGAGGCTGGGGCAGTGGAGTCCTGGCTGCACGGGCTCAGCGCAGACGCAAGAGCATAACCACTTTGATTTTTAAAACACAGCTGTGTTGGGCTGTATTCCCATGCCGTCCGAGTTGCCCCATTCCGGGGTACGATTTTTTTTTTTTTTGGTACCAGGGATTGAACTCAGGGGCACTGGACCACTGAGCCACATCCCCAGCCCTATTTTGTGTTTTATGTAGAGACAGGGTCTCACTGAGTTGCTTAGTGCCTCGCCGTTGCTGAGGCTGGCTTTGAACTCGCGATCCTCCTGTCTTAGCCTCCCTAAGTGCTGGGATTACAGGCTTGAGCCACCGCGCCCGGCCGGGGTACGATTTGACATATCTTAGGGAGGTCACAGGGGAGGGCAGCCACCACCAGCTCTGTCACCATTGTGCTGCTGCGGATCAAATCCAGGGCCTGGTGGGCGCCAGGCAAGCTCTTCACTGAGGGTCACCTCAGCCCCACAGACAGCAGGAGCTCAGGAGGGGCTCTTAGCCCTTGGCTCTCAACCCCTACACGCCCTTCCTCCTCCCCGGCTCCTGACCACCAGTCTCCCTGTGGTTGGCCTGTCCTGGACGCCGGGTGCTGTGTGGTCCTCTGCTCCTGGCTTCTCTCTGAGTGCCATGTCTCCAAGGTCCGTCCACGCCTGAGGGTGCTCCATGCTTCACCCCCTCTCGCGGCTCCCGTGTGTGTCTCCTTGTCCTGACGGGCACGTGGGTTGCTTCCGCTTTGCCCTTGCGGCCAGGGATCCTGCTGCATGTGCGTTTCCATGGAGGCTGTTGTGACGCCCTCCTGCCCCGGATATGAGGCCCTCCCCAAGCCCCATCTTCTGCCTTGGTTTCCCCCACCTGTGAGGAAGCCCCGGCCACAGGAGCAGTCACGGGCAAGGTGTCCCTGACACCATGTCCTCAGCATGAGAGGGACTGCACCTCCCTAGGGCGAGGGCCCTCGGGAGCAGGCAGGCTGGCCTGGTCCTGGTCCTCTCAGGATGCTAGCAATAGTTCTTCAAGCTGCAGCCGCCCACTCTGCTTCCCATGGCTTGATGGTCCGGGAGATGATGTGATCCACTGGACGGTCCCTGGGCGTGAGAGTTGCTCCAGCCCTGGCCTCAAGGGGTGGAATAGACACGGGGGCAGCGGATGGCCTCGTTATCACCATTGGCCGGCCCCTGCCCGGCTCCATTACCAGGCCTCTGAGGGTTTCCAGGAGGACACCCTACCAGCTGGGGCCTGGGGCTGTTCCTGGGGAACAGGCCAGGCTTCCCCACCCCAGGGACCTGGTGGCTCAGATGTCACGATCACCTGGGTCATTAGGAGGGGGCAGGGGGTGAGTCAGAGGAGACAGGAGCAGAGGTTAGTGGGATCAGAAGACGCTGCCCTGTGGCTTCCAGGATGGAGGACAGGCCTCGTGCCAGGGCCTGCAGGGGGTAGGGGAGGACTCTGGTGTGAGGAATCTTGGCCACCTGCTCAGCCTGTGCTCCCCATGGGGCTGGCTCTGTCCTCTCCCTGTGCCCAGTGCTGGACACACTGAGGCCACGAGGCACAGGGCACTGAGCCTGCCAGGTGCAACCCCGGGTTCTCTTTTCTGGAGGTGGGTCCCTCTGCCTGGGCCAGCTCCCAGAGCTACCCGAGTCTGCCCTGCCACCACAGGACTTGGCCAACCCACATGGACCAGCTGACTCAGGAGCCCTTGTAAAATGGGCTCAAGCTCACAGCTTGGGGGCTTGGGGAAGTCCCTGGGCCTGGGTTGGCAGGTGCTGGGGCCTCGTAGCTCTCAGGAGATTTGGGGGGCCAGCCAGCCTTCATGTCATTCTTGGCCTCATGGGCTAGGACCCCTGCAGCAGGTCGTTTCCCTCAACTCTTACTGTGGTCAGGGGAGTAAATCCTCAGGGGACCCCTGCAGGGAGAGTTGGGTCCTCAGAAAGAGGGTGGGGCTTACGTTTGGGGCATTTTCTCTACTGGGGAGTGAGGGGAAGGGGCTGGCTGATCTCCAGCCAGAGGAAGCCTTGGGGCAGCCCCGCCTCTCCAGAGTCAGTGGGCATCCTGGGCTTTGGCAGTGCCTGATGAGGAACCCAGGTGCAGGGGCCCTGGGCTGGGGCCGAGGGTGGTGGCCGAGCAGGGGTGAGTTTGCCTTAGGTGAGGGGCTTCCCACCCCAGCAGCTTCCTTTCTCCTGCAGCTCTGTGGATAGGGAGGCTTGGTCCTCCTGTTTTGGGGGCTGTGAGGTCATGATAGTGGCCTGTCCCAGGGAAAAGACAGGCCGTGTTGAGGACACACCTCAGCGCATGAGATTGGCCAAGTGAAAATCCACCAACTGATTCTGAAGGAAAGGCAGAAAAGAGCCGGCTGGTCCCTGGAGCGAGCCTGGCCCTAGTGTCTGAACTCATCCTGCAGGACAGGGGCACCCTGCTCACATTCTGGGAGGGTTAGTGTCAGTGTTCCGTCTAGACGGGAATGAGAGCACGGAGGCGTGGCCGTCTAGGGCTCTGGGCTTTAGCCCTGTTTAACACTGAGGTCTCTGGGGAGCAGGGGCTAGAGAGGAGGTGGCCGCAGTGCCTTTGTGCAGAGCCACCCAGGGTGAAGGCAGCTCGTCCTCAGCTGCTGGGCGGCTCAACCCATAGCCCTGGTCACCTTCCTGGCCAGGAACTGTCCCATCCGGAGCCGGATGGCACTGAGCGACCCTGCACACCCCCGGGTCGGCCCCGATTCGCCACGCTGCGTGAAATGCAGGGCCGTTAGGTTTCCTGGATTGTTTTACAATGAGACTTGGTGTCAATGTTATGCTTTGAAACATTTAAGAAACAACAGTTTATAGTCTCAGATCTTTATGGTTTGGAAGACCGAATGCTGTGCTCACATTGCTGGCCAAATTGGTGTTTTAGATTCTAGAAAACCCCATCATGTTACAGCAGCAGAGAATGTCCTGGGAGGAAGGCGCCCAAATCACTCCAAGATGTTCCGGCTTCACGTCTCCCGCTCTACGGAAACATGCCCGTGTTCTCGGGCGTGGAGTCAAAACACACAGAAAGGGGATATTTTTAGACGCACGCATGTGGGATAAAACCACCCTCTCCAGTGCTCACAGAGAGCGCTGGGGACGTGTTAGCCCCCGGCTGGTGTCGCTCTGATTCTCTAAGTGCCATGTTCTGGCACGTGGCAGGGTGTGAGGGAGAACATGGCATGGCTGCTTGGTCCTGCGGCGGGACACCCAGTGGGACCCCCTCCCCGCTGGCCGTAGAGCGGTTGGGCTTTGCAGGGTGTCAGCACCCACTGGGGGCCCCAGATGAGGCAGCAACGTGGCAGGAGGGTAGGTAGCTGCATGCTGGACTCTGGGTGGTGGGCAAAGGCTGCCTCCCATCCGTTGGCACCCAGAGCTTGCAGGGGCCTCCCTGCTGCCCTGTGCCGCCACCCGCTTGCTCTCTGACTTGGGCCCTGGTGAGCATAAGTGTGTGGATTGCCCGGACCCCCTGGCATGCATAATGGAGCCTTCCCAGGTGGGGCCAGGACCAGGCGGGGGCGCAGGGCACCAGCTGGGCATTCCTGCTAACACACTGGCTTTGCAAGGCAGTTGGGGAAAAGAAGGGCCCCGTTCACTCATACAGAGCAAACACAACATGGAAACCATCGTGAGCCTACATGCAGACCCCCGAGCTGCCTTCTTGGAACCACTGCTGTTTTAATTACTGTTGAAATTACTTGAAGCCCTGTTGCAGAGATGACAGGTGGAAGCCAAAGCCCTCTTGCAGGATCCAAGTGAGCTGTGTCCACTGGGGGCTGGGACCTTGGTGCTGGGTACCCGGAGCCCGGCTCTGTCCCTCCTGTTACCGTCTGTTCCTGGCCTTGTGCAAGGGAGGATTCCTGCCAGTGTTGCCTCTGTGGGCTGCACTGTACCCCACCACAGTGGCCTGGGGCAGCCCCATGACGGGCCTGGGCAGGGGGCCTCTGCCATGCACTGTGCTATTGCTCTCTGGGAGAAGTCCCAGCCTGTAGCCCTGCCCAGAGCCCTCGTTCAGACCCAAGTGGTTGTCAGCCACGGGAAGGAACAGGCCTGTATCCAGGGCTGTGCTGCCCTTGGGGACATCTCCAATGAGTGCCAAAGGGCCGACTCTGCCTCCCTGGAGTGGGTGTGGAGATGACTCAGACCAGGACGCCCGGCTTGATGTGAACTGGACATAGGACAAATGGCGTTTTAGGATACGCGTGTGTACTGCCTTTGCTGGTCACGGGGACACATCCACTGCAGGCCAGCTCGGAGGCTGGAGCGCACCCTCACCGTCCTGGAGGCTGAGCCTGAGACCAGTGCAGCCGGTCGGTTCCCTGAGACCTGTCCTTGGCATGTGGACATTGTCTCTGTCCCCATAGGGATGCCCTCAACACCCTTCTCAAAAGGACACAGTCGTTTTAGATCCGAGCCACCTGGGTGACCTAATTTCACTTCTACCTTTTGGAGACCTTTTCTCCAAACATGGCCACATTCCCAGGTGCTGGGGGCAGGGCCCTGTGTATGTTTTATTGAGGGGACAGTCCTACCCACAACAGTGAGTCCATGCAATACTTGGGGCATAATTATTCTAAACATTAGGTGCTGCTTGTCCAGCAGAAGAGCACAGCCAAACACACAGCACTTTTCCTTGCTGAATGGTCTACCCTTGGGACAAAGCCTGCGTCCAGGCAGCCCTGCCCCTTCTGTGGCCTACCCCAGAGGCAGACCGTGCTCCCAGGAAGGGGCTCAGACCAGGGGAGCCCTAGCGTGGGCTTTATGGCACGGTGCCCACTGCAGGAGGCGGCACTGTCAGTCAGGCTCTGGCCGGCCTTGGTCCCAGGGGCGTCACCCCACCCGCCCCAGCGGGTTGGAAGTGTCAGGACCAGGACGGCTTCCAGCTGAACTCCTCGGGCTCACTCACTGCCCTGCGGAAGCCGTGTCTGCTATTCATGCCACTTTGATCTGAGAAGCTGTTGTTTATGTTTTATTGTGTTATAAATCCCTGGCAAGCAGGCAGGATGCCTTTATGACGCCCAGTGAGGATTCTCCCGTGAGCGCGGGTGCGGCCTCGCTGCCTGCTGAGTGTCTTCCCTGGTGGCTTCTGTTCATCATCTGGACACATGCGGCTCACAGATGTGTTTCCACAGAACATCTGGGGGCTGCACGGGCCCCGGGCGCAGCGCAGCTCCTGGGCAGGAGGCCTGTGGTTCTGGGGCAGCCCCTGTGCAGGCCCAGAGGAGACACTCGTCACTAGCTTGGCTGCTGTGCAGCCTGGGAGGGAACATTGGTGACCTGGTGGCTTTGGCTTCCATGCGGGTCCAATTCAGGGGCATCGTGTGGCCATTGGCCTTCATGTGGACATGGAGAGGGACACCTTTGCACCTTATGCATTTGTGGAGAGGGACAGCTGCATCCACATGGCCTCAGGTTCCTGCTCAGAGGGTCCTCCCTGTCCCCAGCAGGCTGAGCAGACCCCAGGTCCCTATGGTGGTAGACATGGCTGCTGACCAAGGACAGGGAGAGATATCAGGGACACAGGACAGGGACAGGGACCCAGGATAAGGTTACAGGACAGGAACAGGGACAGGGACAAAGAAGAGAGACCAGGAACATGGGGCAGGCACAGGGACACAGGATAGAGAACAGGCATGCAGGACCGAGGACAGGGACACAGGGTGGCCACACTCAGGGCACCAGCAGCGTCTGTGGGCCTGTGGCAACTTCTTTGCAGGGAACTTGCTGTCCTGTTCCCTGAGCAAAGAAAGGAGGCCTGCTCTGACTGCTGAGCTGGGTCCTTGGCCCCTGAGCATGGCCCCTAGCTCTGGGCTGCTCTCCCGGCCACCTAGGGCTCAGGACGGGGACTGGGAAGGAAAGCGAGGGTGCAGTCCTAGAGGTGGCTTGCTCTGGGAGGGATGAGGCCATTCCATGGAGGGGCCAGCCAGGAAGTATGGAGTGGGTGAGGGTGCCCAGGGGTGTGCCCTGGGCACGCAAGTGTGCATGTGGGCAGGAGGGGCGCAGCATGTGTGCGGGCGTGTGTGCGGGGCTGGTGGCTGGGCCCGGGTGGAGGTCAGCAGCCTCTGGTGAGTGGAGGAGACAGATCACAGGCGATGATGGGGTCAGGAGGTGTGGGCTGCTCCACAGGAGGCGGAGGGGGTGGAGGGCACAGCAGGTGCCAGGATGGACATTGGGCAGTCACACTTAGGAGGTGACCTGTGACCTTGGAGAGGTCCCCACAGTGCCTGGGGAGAACGTCCCCGGAGAGGATTGGCATGGCTGGAGCGCGTGAGCTCTGGGTACAGGGCAGCAGAGGGGCTGCTCTGAGGTGGTGTGGTGGCCAGGCCCAGGGCAGCACGTGGGGATCTCGCAGAAGAGCAGGTGGTGCCCCCGGGCCAGAGCAGTCCCCAAAGAGTGGTGCGGGGGCGGAGGGAGACCCTGTGAAGGCCGCGCCCCAGGCCTGGCGGACCTCCTCCTCTGAGCCCGCCTCTGTCCCCGCTTGGCCGCACACATCAGGTGTGGGCAGTGGTGTGTACTTCAGAAAAACTGGCAGGCTGTTTTTCAGAGCAGGCTTAGACTGACGGGAGATGGGGCACTGCCAGAGCTGGGTGCTGCCCGGCCCTGTGGCTAGCACGAGGCTCTGGCATCCTGCCCTCGCCAACACCGGCACACCCGGATTGGCCAGAGCCCTCGGCTTCCCCGGGGCTCATGCCTGGGCCGCGTGCTGCACGGGGCCAGGGCCCACACTGTCGCTCATTGGCCTTTTTCTCCCCACTCTTCTCCCTTAGATGAACTCTAGCTCAGAATCGAGGGTCTGGCCTGGAGGGGGGTGTGGGGTCTCCCAGCTTGCCCCATGGCGGGGTCCTCTGTGCCAAGTCTCTTGGGGCCCAGCCCAGCCTGCCCGTGGGCTTCCCCAGCAGCCCCTGGGGGGGCCTCTGGGGTGCAGGAGGAGCCAGGAGGGGATCTGAGGGGGGCGGGCACCAAGGGTCCATCCATGCTTCCACGAGGCTTCGGTCCCTGGCTCGTGACCGGCAGCTCACGGGGTTCTGAGGACAGGGTGGGTGAGAAGCAGAGGCTGACCATGTGGTGGTGCTCAGCCATCTCAGCCCCTGCGCCCCAGCCACAGCCCCTCAGTCCCCAGCTGTTCCAGCAGGCCCCAGGGGTGTTGGCTAAAAGGGAGCGGCCTCTCAGAGCTCCTGGCCTCTGGTCCCCAGCAGAGCCCTGGAGAGGAGGCTGTGGCCCTTGGAGCCTGGGGAAGCCACACACAGGAGCAGAAAGCTGCCCGGAGGCCTCCAGCACAGCATCCCTGCAGCCCGGAGCCCTCCGTCCAGGAGGAGGCCCCGGTGGAGGCTGTTTTGATTCAACCTGGGAGCGTGTTCTCTTCGTCTTTCCTGCTTGGAGGTTTGTCCAGGTAGCAACATGGATGAGCCCAACATGGTGGTCATGACAGGAACCACGGGCTGCCGTGTCTGTGCCTGTGCCCTGGCCCCAGCGGTGCGAGCACACACTCATTCCGCCTGGGCCTGCGGCTGGGCGGGGGCCGTGTCATCAGCTTTCAGGAAACTGGAACCAGAGAGTAAGTATCAGATGAGCTGCTAATGTCGGGGAAAAAGCGAAAAACATGCTCAAGGTCTCTGTTTTATGGCTGCTCTTGAAGTCAGGGTTTGCGATTGTAACCCAACGCCAGCTTCCCCGAAGTGCTTTCAGTACCGTCGGGATAATTGAAAGTCCAGACGAATTTGGCTGTTAGGGCTCTGAGCAGCTGCGTTGCTTGCTGTCCACCCCCCCAGGAGCATGTGGAGCCCGTAGCAGGTCCCGTGGCCGCTGCTGTGCTTGGTTCAAGGGCCGCACTCAACCCTTCACCACCATCAGCCTTACCAAAGCTGGGGGACCCCCTGGCATGGACTCAAGGGCCTGGCTTCATCAATAGGCCTTTTGAGAGGAACTGGGCCTGGGCCTGGCTGGGTTTGATTTCTCCTTGGAGGCTGAACCCATAAGCTGGCTGCTCTGTGTGATGGGCAGGCACTTCTGTGTCCTGGGGCTTCCCGTGGCCTCCATGAAAGGCTGAACTGTGTCCCCCCAGGTTTTCAGGTTGAAGTCTTAACCCCACTCTCTGTCCTGGAATGTGACCTTATTAACAGGCTCTCTGCAGGTGTCAAGGTAAGAAGAAGGCTTGAGGGTGGCCCTAGTCCCAAATGACCAGGGTCCTTATGCAAAGGGGAAACTGGGACAGAGAAAGAGACACACAGTGAGGACAAAGGCAGGTGCCGGCCAAACACCACCACAGACACCAGAAGCCGCCTGGGGCAGGTGCCCCCACACAGCCCTCAGGCGCTGCCACGCCTCCGTCTGGGGCTTCAGCCGCCTCCGTGGTCAAGGCTGCCTGGGTCAAGGTGCTTTGCTGCGGTGACCCAGGACCTCGCCAGGTGCTCCACAGGGCTGACTGCCCTGTCACTCTTGAGAGCTGTTGGAGAACGTCTGAGGAGTGGCTCCACCTGGGCAGACGCTCGCTGTGTTTGGGGCCCACCTCTAGGAGAAATGCCCCATGTCAGGGGTATTGGGAGTGCCCATCATGGCAAGGTGAACAGTCTCTGCCTGGGCATTTGCCAGGTTCATGGCTCACAGCCCTGCCCTTGAAGTTGAGTGGGTGCCAGCCCTCAGAGTCAGACTGCAGCCTCTGCTCCCATGGGTGACAAGAAGCTGTCCCTTCTTTTTGGCCACCAGCTCTTATGGCAAGAGATATACCTTCACAAAGATGGATAGATGGAGCAGGCGTCTGTGCCCTCAGGGCCCCTGACACTTGCTCCGAGCTCCAGGGCCCGTGGTGGCCATGAAGGGGACCCTTGAGCTGACCATAGCACTGGCACCTGTAGGGTATCCTGCCACTGACTTTGGTTGGGTTGGGCCAGTAGGGGTCAGTGCAGAACTTCTGGGCAAGGGGCAGAGTGGCCGCTCCTCCCTTGGAGCACTACAGAAGGTGGGAAATGCCTGATGGAGATAGCTGTCCCAGCGGCCCCACTGGAGGAGACCATGGAGGGAGGGAGCCCTGGGCAGCAACCTCAGCCCGGCTCAGTCCGGGGCGTGCAGGGAGGGGCTCACGTGTCTCACTCACCGCCAGAGCTGAGCGTCCCTGACTGTGGACCCGCCCTGTTCCCGCCACGTTGTCCATGACTGTGGCACCACCTGGACTCTATAGATGTCTTTTGGGGGCACAGGAGGGACAGGGGCAGTAACTGGCCTGCCCCAACCCTGAAATAATCGGCTCTTTACAGAAGTTTAAAAAGACAGATGGACAGACGTGCCGTGAGCTGTTCCTTGGCGGTTGATTCTCGAGCCCGAGGATCATGCCTATGTTCTCCTGGGGTGCAGGGGATGGAGGGGCAGGTCACCAGGATCTCCAAACCTGGCGGAACCAAGGAACCATACCATTCACCTCGGTTGGGAGATTAAGTGGCAAGGAGCGTGTCAGGGAGGGAGACGGGGCCTTGGCCCCTTTCCGGCCCCTGAGATCTGTGCTGGCATCTCCCTGGTGCTTGAATTTGTTACCAGGAAATGTGCCATGCAGGAGGCCCACCCAAGTCACATGCTGTTACAATTAGCCATTCTTCATGCACCTGGGCCAGGACATTCCTGAGAGGGCAGAGGGGCCAGGACAGAGGTGGGGGTCTTGCGACTGACTGCGTGCTTCCTGCTCGGGTAAGAAAGGACGGCGGTGGAGACAGGAAGACCACTTTGCAACAACAGAGCAAAGTGATTTGCAAATTCCTTGCCACCCTCCTGGGCCTCCCGGGCGTCCCGTCCTCCGTGAGGTCATTCCTGACTGCAGCTTGAGAGAAGCAGCCCCTGCCTGGACGGTTCACGGCCCCGCAGCCCGACTGCAGGCTGCGAGCAGGCCCTCGGTGCCCTCGGGGTTGGGGTGGCGTAGGCTCGCCTCCAGCGCGGCACAGCTTGCCCTGCTTCTCAGGTCTTGGAGTAGAGACCCACAAATGTGAGACTCTGGGTAAGTGACATGATTGTCCCCCTGGTTCCTCCTGGTCACACCCACCGTGGTCATGAGAAAAGCCATCTCCGGATGCCCTCTCGGCCACCGGGTTTGCTGTTCGGGCTTCACGAAACTCGCCCATCTCTCGCTGCAGGGGCATGAAGACCCCGATTCGCCCAGGTGGAGTCCGCCTGGGGTGGAGGGCTCGGGGCTGTGCTCTGCAGACAGGCTGAGGTGCTGTGGCGAGCTCGTGAGGGCATCCGTGAGCACAGGAGGGCCAGGCCAATCCCATCCGACTCCAGGGTGCTGCGGACGGCCGCCGGCGCCTGGCTGAGGGCAGGAAGAGCGGCACCCTCTGCACCCTGCACTCGCCACGCCTGCCTGTTCCCTGACACTCAGTGAGCACCCTTGGGTGCGCTGGTCACCCGTGCACACACGTGAACACACAGGTGCTCTCACAGGACACGTGCTCACCTAAACTTGTGCACACACAGGCAGGGACCTGGAGAATGTCACTGCCAGGGAAGGACAGAAGTCGATGGTAGACACCAGGACACACCTGGAGGTGGGGTCAGCTCTCCACAGGGCCACCAGGAAGGCCTTAGGGACACTGGGTCCAAAGCTCAGCCCTGAGCGCCTGTACCCCTCCCAAGCCTAGCCACAAACCTTGGGCCTCACCACGAGCTTGCCAGGCTTGGGCAATGGGGTCCGTGTTGGGGCAGAGGCTGTAGACGGCACCCATGGCCCAGCAAGTTCTGCGGCCCCCGCACTCCCCTTAGCACAGTTTCTCTCATGGCATTGCTGCTTGGTGGGGCCCCGTGAGCCCATGAGTATGACCGTGGTGCTCAGGGCTCCCAGAGTCTCCTGGTGTCAGGGTCCAGGCCCAGGCTGGACACACCGGGGACCCATGGCCAAACTGGGAGGTGGAGGAGCCAATGGCCTGGATGGGCCTGAGGGTGGGAAGGTCTGACTCAGTGGTCCCCAGGGTTGGATAGGATGGTCCCAAGCTGAGCTAAGGGTGGGAAGCACCTGCCCCAGCCGCCATCTGTCCATGGCGTCCTTTGGCATCCAGTGAGGCCCCTGATCTTCTGCTTCAGTTTCTCCTTGAGTGTCCAGCCTGGTTGCAGGCCTGGCCACACCTGTCCGGGCAGGGAGGGAGGGGCCCTGTGCAGGCTGTCCCTGGGCTGTGTCTGTAGGGTGCTGTGCAGGCTGTCCCTGGGCTGTGTCTGTGGGGTGCTGTGCAGGCTGTCCCCGGGCTGTGTCTGTGGGGTGCTGGGCAGGGCGTCCCCAGGCTGTGTCTGTGGGGTGCTGTGCAGGGTGTCCCCGGGCTGTGTCTGTGGGGTGCTGGGCAGGGTGTCCCCAGGCTGTGTGTCTGTGGGGTGCTGTGCAGGGTGTCCCCGGGCTGTGTCTGTGGGGTGCTGGGCAGGGTGTCCCTGGGCTGTGTCTGTGGGGTGCTGGGCAGGCTGTCCCCGGGCTGTGTCTGTGGGGTGCTGTGCAGGGTGTCCCTGGGCTGTGTCTGTGGGGTGCTGTGCAGGGTGTCCCGGGCTGTGTCTGTGGGGTGCTGGGCAGGGTGTCCCCTGCTTCTTGGGCCGCATGGTGATCAGTTCTCTGATGCCCTGGTGCCAGCTGCTCCTTTCCGTCCCTGGGGCCCTGGCTGCCCTCCCTCTTGGGGCGAGTGCACGGGCTGCCCTAATGCAGCATGATCTTGTGGCTTCCCTGCCCCAAGCTGATGGGGGTGGCCTGGGGTCTGGCAGGCCACCAAAAGACCCCCCTGACCACTCCCTCCCAGGAGGAGGAGGGTGGAGAGGCTGGGCGAGGGACAAGAGTTGACTTAGAGAGTGGAAACCTGCAATCTGCACCCGCCCTCAGCGGGGAAAGTGGGCCTGGGAGACACAGGGAGATGCTGCACACCCTGGCCTCGTGGTTCAGCTGCCAGGACCCCCTGCCTTCAGCGGGAAGTGCCTGCTTTCTACCACCCACCTCTCTGCCCCTCGTCTGGTGTACTGTGCCGGTGGCTCCCCACAGGATCCTGAAGCACCTGCAGGGTGGGGCAGCCTAGAGCTGCCAGAGGGGGTCATCACCTTGCGAGGGCTTGGAGGTGACCACTGGAGGACCTCGTTCCTAACGCATGGGACCCTCTGGAGAGCTGGAGACGCTTGTTGCTCTTCCGTCCATCCCTTTCTGTTAAATGTGTTTCGTATCAGAATCACAGTTGCTGCAGGGCAGCTACCCAGGTAGAGGTGCAGGACTCTCCAGTCCTCAGCAGCCTCCAAGTCCTGCCTTTTCCTGTCGTGCTGGAGCGGCATCTGTATTCTTCTCTTAACTCTTGTACTTTCTGTTACTGACGCTTAAGGCGTGTGACATGGCACTCTGGTGACAACTGTAGTCAGTGCACAGTTGCTGTGCATCAAATGCTGCTTGCATCTACCTGGACACCTTAATGCATGTTTAGGGGCTGGGATGTTGTTCAGTGGCAGAGCACCTGCCTAGCAGTTACAGTGCCCTGGCTTCCATCCCAAGGCACTGCAAAAAAGAAAAACAGAGAGACATGTTTCTGTCTTGTACAATATGCAGCACTTCAGTGCAAGGAATTTCTACTGACCTGCGTTGCTGCAGGTCCAGTTTTAGCCCTCATAACACACAGCCAGTCTGGTCAGCGCCCACTCTTTCCTGCATCAGTTCCAGGGCTTGTGTCCTTATGACGGGGACGGTGTTCCCAGGTGAGGCAGGGAGAAAACTGGCTTTATTTCCTTGCTTCGGTTGCCCTTTTCTTTAAGTGCCATCAGCAATTGCTTTATGTTTGCATTTGCACAAGTTTCTAGCTGGCTGTCACTCATTGACCCACCATAAAGAAATGTCCCTACCAATGGGCAAGGATGTCAAGTTCCTGTTAGTTTCATTTATTTATTGTGGGGCCGTCCCCCGGTCCCTCTAGAGACTTCTCTTTACTCTCCACACTTCTCTGGCTGCTCATCAGTTCTTATCCTAATTAGGAAACACTGGGGAGACAAAGGGGTGTTGTTAGTAATTCATCTGGGAAGCAGGCATGGATCACGAGTGTATTCCCGTCTGCAAGCCATTGGTGCAGGGTTTATCTGGAAACATGTTTTACATCCATGCTGGAAATTCCTCTGCCTCTCTGGGTCTTTGAATTCCCTACTTTCTGGATCCCACCCATCCATTTTTCCCCCTTTGGTTTACATCTTTGATTTACTAGAGCACATCCTTTAGTAACTTTCTGAGAAAAGGTTCATGGGGGATATATACTTTTGGAACATTTTAGTCTTTGAAATTGCCTGTATTTCCAACACTCTTAATTGTGTGTGAACACTGGATTCTAGATTGGAAATTGTTTCCCTCAGAATTTTGGAAGAGATGCTCCATTGTTTAACAGCCTCTCCTTGCTCTGACTTTGAATGCCATGTTTGTTCCCGATCCTTTGTGTATTGTCTGCTTTTCCCCCCTCCCTGGCAGATTCTAATGCAGCCTTTTCCTCCACTGTCATGACATGCATGGTGCTGTGTCTTGATGCAGGTGAATCCTCATTCTCAGGGCTGAGAACTCCTGGCCCTGTCTCAGTTTTCTTTGCTCTTCCTGTCTGCTCAGCTGCCAGGCTGCTGGATGGATTGGATATTACTCCCTTTCCCTTTGTTTTGAGAAGGCTGAGTATGAAATCAAGGGGAGGGCCTGGGCTCCTGGGTTTGATTGTAGCTCTGCCATTTAGCAATGGAAACTTTATTAGGTTACTTCACCTCTTCATGCCTCGGTGTTCTTATCTCTAACATGGGCTTTGTGGATAGGCTTTCCCTGAAGAGTTCTGGGGACTCAGTGGAGCTATTCACGATGATGATGATGGTGCTGGAGGTGGTGGTATGAGGATGATAATGGTGATGATGAGATGGTGATGGTGACGATAATGATGGGGATGATTATGATGGTGCTGATGGTGATGGTGATGGTGATGATGATGGTGCTGATGGTGATGGTGATGGTGATGATGATGGTGATGGTGATGGTGGTGATGGTGCTGATGGTGATGGTGATGGTGATGATGATGGTGATGGTGATGGTGATAATGATGGTGATGATGGTGATGATGGTGATGGTGATGGTGATAATGATGGTGATGATGGTGATGATGGTGATGGTGATGGTGATAATGATGGTGATGATGGTGATGATGGTGATGACGATAATGGAGATGATTTTAAATGAATCTTTTTAAAACCAGGCTCCTCAGAGGAGGAATTCTTAAGAAGAACACAGAGGAGAGAAGGTCTGGAGGGGACCAAACTTTGTCCTTACAAATCCCTTCTGGCAGCTGAGCTCCCACAGGGCCCCAGGCCTGGGACACCTGCTCCTCCCATGGCTCTCCCAGCCACCCAGCCTGTGACCTGCTGTCATGCTGGGGCTCACTTGTTGGAGGCTACTTTGAGTGTGCTTCTGCTGGGCTTGCTGGTGTGGCACATGCCCACGTGTCATGGTGGAGGTCAGTGCTGACTTCCAGTCCTAGGGCTGCTGGGTAACTTTGGGAAAGTTACTTTCCTGTTGGCCTCAGTGTTCCCATTCACGACAGGAAAGGGCTGGCCTGGTTGATCCCTGGTACCCTCTCATTTCTGTCCCTCTGGATCAGGTAGCCTTGGGCCCTGTCCCTAGTCCAGGGACCCTCCAAAACCAGCACCCCTTCATGCCGACCTTCCTCACTGCTCACACAGTCCTCCATCCTAAACTCCAGCCTGAGCTGACCATAGCATCTCGTTGGAGACAAATCTAATATAGTTTTCTCCATCCTGCCACCACCTGGGCCACCCTAGGCATGGGGCTGCTGCAGAACCTGCTCTCCTTGACCCCTCTCTGCCTTGACAGAGTACTAGCCTCCAAAGTCCCTGGTTTATTGTCTTCAAAATGACCCACAGATGTGGACATGTCCGATGGCTCTTGACAAGAAAACTGCGGGAGGCATTGACTCTCGCAGCCGGGAGCAGTCTCTCTCGGGGCTCAGGGTGATCTTTGGGCTTGGAGTTCAGGGTTGAATCAGCCACAGGAAGGTTGGTCCTGGGGCAGTCCTCCTCAGTGGACTGGTCACCTCCAGGGGCAATGGCCCAGTCCCTGGAAGGAAGAGCCCTGACCTGAAGCTGGACGTCCACCACCAAGGGGGCTGGAGGGGCTGGATGTTCATGTCCACGGATCCCTAGGCCCCCAGGGGTGGGCATCCCTGAGCCTGACCCGGAGAGAAGATGTGATTAGGATTTGTGTGTGGGGTTGTGAGTAAATATGCATGTGTGCACGCACATAGTATCTCCATGAAACTACGGCCACAACTCAGCCACCCCTCAGGGGCTGTGACGGTGCCGCCTGCCCCAGCCCCCTCCTTGCAGGGCCAGACCACTGCTGCAGATATACCCAGCCTTGAGGGCCCGTGTGTGGGCAGCCCTCCTTTGCAGGGTGGAAGTGACCCATCAGACACGTACACAGTTGCTTGTTTCTAAAAACCTTCGTGTTTTTTCACATTAACAAATCCATACACGGGATAGCAGCTCCTTGCGGGGCTTCTGTCCCTTTGGTGACAGTTGCACCCAGGTGAGCTGTGTCCTCATCCCCAGCATTACAGCACCTGAGATCCACCTCAAGGTGCATCTGAGCACATCTGCACCTCTTCCTTCAGGAAAGAAGGCCCTCCTTTCTACTGATGTAGGGGATCCCTGGGGGTCTGCGGCGGGCCCTCAGGACGCCTCCCTAGGGAGGGTGTCTTTTCTTGCTTGTCAGTAGTACTGATACAACTTCCGCTCGGCCAGGTGATGGGGATCCTGCTTTGTCCCTCTGGGGCTCCTCCAATGTCCCTGCAGGGGTGAACCCAGCTGCCAGCTGCTCCAGATGGGTTCCCTCTGCCCCACCCAGGCCCGCCTCTCTGTCCTGGAGAGAGCTGGGGGAACAGGGTTGGGTTGGAACACACAGGACAGCCTGGACCCCCAACTGGTCAGAGCAGCCTGGGACTTAGAGTGGGTCAGACCTGAGCAAGCCTGTGGTCTCGAGAGCAGGTGACCAGCCTGAGCAGGCTGTCCTGTCCTCCTCAGTCCTCTCTGTGTGTGTGTGTGCGCGTGCGCTCCAGTTTTCAGGGCTCTGCTCACAGAGAAGACATCATGTCTCCTACTCTGGAGGCGGGAGTCTGAGCCTGGGAGCTGGCTCCTGTGTCTCTGGTCAAGCCCAACTTCTCACTGTGTCCTCAGGGGCAGGAATTGCTGAGGGCAGGTGTTTGTGTGTGAAGAGATGTTGGCATATCGTACGTGTGTGCAGATGCTGGTGTGTGTGCTAGCGTGTGTGTGTAGGGTGTGCCCGCGTCCATGCGCCAGTGCACACATGCCCACGTGCTGGGGTCCCTGCTCATGTGTGTCAGCGTGTGCACACGTCAGTGTGTGCCTGTGCCGGTGTGCCGAGGCGCGGGTGTGCACACACGTGTCAGTGCACATCACTCTGTGTGTTGGCGGGAGGCCTTTCCCATGGGGCAACTCTGTACGGCTGGCCAGGCTCCTGACTGTGCTTTGCCGGGACAGAGGAGCTGCGGCCTGTGTCGGGGAAATCTGGAACGCGTCTCACCAGCAGATGCCCGAAATCTGATAACCCGGCTCGAGTGAAATCTTAATAGCCACGGAAAGGCACTCACATTCCCCCTGAGTCGGCAAGGGTTTTTCAGGGAAAAACTGGCTGGGCATGTCTGCAGGGACATGAAAGGGCTCGGCCTTCAGCACCCGTGGGCAGTGGGCAGGGACTTGAGGAGCTGCAGGCCCAGGCCTCAGGTGGGGAGTGACCTGGCTTCCACACGGCCAGGTAGCTGTACTTGCCCCTTCAGGACAGCTGCCCTGGAGTCAGGGACCTGACCAGCATGAGGTGGGGAAGCCATCCACCTGCCCTCACAGACCCTGTCCAAAGGGTAGGGTCCACATGGCCGTGAGGCTTCCAGCTGCAGGGGGCAGGTACCTAGCCATACCAAGTGTCAAGGCCACCTTCTGGGGCTGGCCAGGGACCATTTCAGATCTGTCCACCATGGCATGAGTTCTGGGATTCCTTCAGTGTCCATCAAGAAACACCTCAGGCCTGCCACACCCTGTCCCCAGCCACTGACACCTCGGCCTGTGCAGCACCTTTGGGGTGACAGGCCCACATGCCCTTCCAGCTGAGGCCCTGGCAGAGTGAACAGGTCCCTCAGCCACCCCCACGTTGTTCTCTGACCGCCATAACCTACCGGGATGCATTGTTAGAGAATTTTTTGAAAGGCATTCATTAAAAATCTGTGCACACATGCAAGCGAAGGCTCCCTGGAACAGCCCGAGTCAAGTCAAGTTACGCGGGAGAAGGGCCAACGCCCGCCTCCGCCCCGAGTCTGCCACGTGGCTGGAGCCCAGTGGTCAGTTGTTTCTGCCATATTTTCAAAACTGAGCTGCTTCGCACACCTTTTCTGGAAGGTGGTCCTAACTTGTGTCTACTGAAGGCCTACGCACCTGGATACACCCCACAGGGGGACATTCTTGCTGCTCTTGGCCGTGATCACCGGCCATCTGTGTCCTCAGGCAGGCCACAGTAGAAACTTGCTGGAGTTGGGAAAGGGTCCGTTTCTGGGTGAGGCCACAGCCTCAGCACTTGGGTCACCTGGGAACTCAGGTATTGAGGGGACACTCTGGACAGGACACGGATGGCCTGGTGCTGCCCACAACCCTCTCGTGGCCCCACGCCGGCCCTGGTTCCACTGCCTCGGGTCAGGGCTCAGCCCTCTGCATGGCCCCGGAGGGGCGGGTGCGTGGCCACAGCTTCTGTTTCTGATAGAGCCCTGGGCATGGAGGTTTAATGGATTAGTTAAAATGATGTGAAAAAATGGATCTGATTTATGACCTGCAATTTTTTGCTGACTGCTGCGCGTTTTTTTCCAACGCCCGCATTTTAAAATCTCAGCAGCATAAGGGTGAGGCTGTTTCTCCAACTGCCCTCAGGGCTCATCCGTGGACCCTTTGCCCAAGGCCCCTCCAGACCTTTAAACCAGGAAGTTTAATTTTATAGAATTAAAAAAGAGAAAACGGTACTTAATTACCTGGCTGTGAAACAGCACTGCCCTTTCTTAATTTTAGTAGCTAATAAAATGCCGAGCCTGGAGTTAACTACTTCTGGTCCAAATGCCCTACAACTTGGGCTATTTGGATAGAATATTTTATGAACTGTTATATATTGCACTACGGTTTTTAAGCTCTGCTATGACATATTTCTCTCAAGATTTATTAGGATTTTTTATTTAAAACAATATATTAAATAGGGGAGAAAAAGTAATCTTAGGTAAAATTCAAATATTAGCAAAACAGCGCGGGCCCAAGGCCTCTCATTGAAGTTCTGCTCCCGCCCGGCCCCTCCCCGCCCGCTGGTGTCGTAAAAGCCGGTCTGGGGAGCAGCCCGGCTGCATCACTAATTCAACATGTCTGCCAGCCCGACTCCAGTCAGGCCACAATCTCAAGCCCAGTTACCACTTAAGTGAACTTAAGTGACTTTATGGAACCAGAACAATGAGCCAAGCGAGGGAGGCCTGAGCACTGGGCCAGGGGGCCCAAGCGCCTCCTGGGGTCCAGCAGATGCTGAGGAAGGCCACACAGGCCACACAGGCCTGTGCCCTGGGGCCCCATTTGGGGCCTGACCCCTCAGCAGCCCTCTCGGGAGCGACCACCTGTGCCTGCCCAGCTCCCAGCTAATCCCAGCCCATCTGGGGTGGGCCACTCTCTCCTGTCCCCTGCGAGACTCTTCCTCCTTACTGCAGACCCACTGTGTGCAAGCACAGGCCATTCCAGCTGGTGACATTCATCCTCAGTGGTGGCAGCCCGAGACTGGCTGGACTGGGTGCCACAGGACAGTGGCCAAGGACCCCTGCACCTGGGAGTGGGGAGGTGGGACATGGGGAGCCCAGGCTGCTGCCGCAGGGCTGCACTCAGGCTGCAGAGGACAGGCAGAGGCTCTTGAGACCTGATGGTGGAGTGCGTGGAATCCCACGCTCAGCGTCTGTCCCATGCTTCCCGAGGGGGGACCTCAGGCGGGCTTGGAGCAGACCTGGGTCCTAGGAAGGATCAGCCTGGAGGGGACAGGCCCTGGAGGGGCAGAGCAGTCCCTGCCAGCCTCACCCCAGGACCTCCCACCTGTGCCCTCTCCCACAGCGGCAGCAGCCGGGCGCAGGGCTGTAGGTGGCCGAGGCGTGGGCAGGATGGACTTTCCCTTGGGGCTTGGACAGTGGACAGTCGAATGGTAAGGAAGCACAGTGCCCACACTGGCCTTAGTCACAGTGAAGAAAATGAGCAGGGTTGTGAGTGGGGGTCACCACGAGATCTGTGGCCGGAGGCCCAGGGTCACCTCTGACCAAAGAGCGTCCCTGCTGAGGCTCAAGGCTCAGTCCAGGCTGGAGACAACCAGCCACAGACGTGTGAAGACCTGGAGGGCGAGATGAGGTGGCAGAGCCTCAGCGAAGGTGGGAGGCAGGGTCGAGGAGGGGGGCCAACTGTGGTCTTGCAGGAGCTGCAGGGCCAGCAGGAAGCCCTCCCAGCAGCTGGCCCTTTGTGAGGAAGCGGTCTTTGTTTGCAGATGGCCACCCTAAAGGGCATCTGCGGTCTCTCTGAGGTCACATCCCTGCTGGGTAGTGCAGGGCCTGCCCAGGCGTCCCAGCTGAGAGCAGTTGAGCAGGAAATTCTCGTCACCAGGGACAGCCATGGGGCTTCCGAGAAGGCCCCTGTGTGGTCCTACCCAGCCATGTGCAGTCCACTGCTTTGTGGGCACTCAGGGCTTCGAGCAAATGTCACGAGCTTGATCCGTAAGGGCCCCTCACATCTGTGCGCAAGGTTTTGTTGGGCTCCAGGCCCCTGCCTGATCAGGTCAGCCCAGCGCTCCGTCTGCAGGCTGCAGGTTAAAGGCAGCAACAAGGCCGACTTTGTGAGGAGGGCAGGGGACGGCAGCTCTGCATGGGTGCCGGGCTGCAAGGCCAGGCTGCCTCCATCCTGTGGGAGGCCGCTGGGCACAGAGTGGGCCACACCAGTGCTGAGGAGGCCATTCCAGAAGCTCCATAGGCCTGAGGACTTCAGGAGCATAGTGACCACTCTGCTTGGCCACTTGAGCAGGCTAAGGACCAGGAGGAAGGAGGGTCATTCTGGCTACCCCTCCCTGCCAGCACCCTGTCCCGTGACCCCAGTGCCTGTGAACCCAGCCGCCTCTCTCTTTCCTTCCACCTGTCCATTTCTTTCCTGAAGACAATCCTGTGCCATTGAAGCCAGAATATTCCCTCTCTGGGAAAGAGTAGAGGGTCATCAAACATTGCTCCCAGGCGGGGCGGCCAGCTAAGATGAGGCAGGAGAGGGTTAGGATGGCTCCTAACTCCAGTGACAGGCGTCCTGGTGAGAGGACGCAGAGCCACGCAGGAGGAGAGAGCTCGGCGACGCTGGAGGCAGCGAAAGGCCTGATGCAGCCGCAAGCTGAGGATCCTCCGCAGCCACCAAAAACTGGAAGAAGCCGGAGGACCCGGATCCTGGAGAGGGCGGCCCAGCCGGCACGGGCTCTGGGGCTCCTGTACTCCCTCCCGCGTTCTTGCAATTTTCAAATCTACCCAAATGTGAACCTGCGTTTTATTGCAAAAGAGGAGTGGACCACCTCCCTGGAACTTCAAGTGCCATCAATGCCATGTCCCTCCCGGCGCTCTTGAGGGCCCTGACCTGCCGGCCCAGGCCCCAGGGTTGCACAGGCTTCCGCAAGCCCAGCGGGCTCACCCCTGAGCTCACGGCTTTCCAGCTGGGGCAGGGCTGCCGCCCTCCCTGCCCGTGGCTGAGCTTCTTCCCCACAGGCTGCCAGGAGCATGTGACCAGCTCACCATGAAGACACCGGCATCGGGCTGGCGCCCAGACGCCACTGAGTGTGCTGTCATTTTCAAAACTGAGGCCACGGGGCAAGAAAAGCTGGCCCCAAGCCCACCCAGGCAGCCCTGCCCACCACTTCCCACCCTCTCAAGGAGCTGCAGTGCATTGGGTGGAGGGGGAGTCCCTGAGTTATACGTGGTTTCTGTTGTGCCATGGGGTCCTCGGGCCTCAGGGGACGAGAGCTTTACCTGGCTGAGTGGTTGCTGGTGGACGGGGGCTGAGAACTTGTCCCCAAGAGGAAACGATGTGAAGAGAGGAAAGGGGGAGCAGAGTGGGACCCGGAGGAGGCAGTTACAGGGCTGGGAGCAGCAGGGGTGGGGGGTGACCAACCTGCGCCTTCCTGGGCTCCCCCCACATCCAGGGGACGCCTGGAGAGAGGAGTCTCCAGCAGCTAGTGTGAGGCAGCTCCCACACGTTCTGGCACTGAGAGGGCTCCCCTTTCCTTCTCAAGTGCCGAGCACGCTCTCCCCAATCCCCAAGGATTCCCTCAAATCTCAGTAAACACTGTGGGTCCTGCTTGGGTTGGGCTTGGATGTCATCCACGTCAGCCTGGCTATCTTTGCTAGCAGGTAAATGGAGCCGTCCGAGGCCTATTTTGGGCGACCTCTGAGCTGAAAAATACTTCTGGGTGATAAAAGCCTCGTCTTTAAAGGCAGAATTGGAATGGAAATAGGATCCGCCACTCTGGATGGGGTGGGTGGAAGGCACAGGCCGTGGGGCAGTCACAGGCCCTTGGCATGAAGTGAGGAAGACAGATCCGAGGAGCTAGGGGCTGGAATTCCAGCTAGGGGAGAAGCCGAGGCCCACAAGTGTCATCTGGGGTTAGAAACTTTGTAAAGAAATCAAGGCAGTGGGGGAAAGTGTGCTTGGCTGGTTCCTGCTGGCTCCGCAGGCTGCCAAGATCAGCCTGTCGGGCTGGGAGGGTGTGGGCTGGGCAGGAGCTGAGCCTGCATCAGTAGTGGGGGTGGGACTGGAAAGCAGGGTCCAGGTGGGCTACTTATAGCCATGAGCAGCTGACAGGACCAGAGGAAGAGCCCTCGGCAGCCCCCACCGAAACCCTCCCCTCCATCCCTCCCAAGTGTCTGGAATGTGCTCCATGGTCAAGAATGTCAAAAGGAGCTGAGAAGCGTGTGTGTGGGCAGTCTCAGTGGAGATGGCAGCCGTGTCAAACCCATATGGAGGTCATTACTGCCCCCAGGGAAGCTGGATTGGGGCTTGAGTGTTCAAGGTGATACTCCTGTGCCTCTGAGGGTGTGGGGGTGGCGTGGGGGAGGGTTGAGCAGGAAATGGCTGATGTTGGTCAGGAGCCCCAATGAAGCCCAGGACCCAGGCCAAGCCTGGACAGAGACCAGGACTCGGAGGTGAGCAATTCTCTATCCTGACTGCCCAGGATGCAGGGTCTAGTAATAAGGCTAGATGCCCTGAGCAGGAGAATTGGGGAGGGACTCGGTGGGCAGAGAGGCCTGGATGTGAGGAGTCAGCCTTTCCAAGCCCTTGGGTTGTAGGGGGCTTTATGGTCCCTCTGCTCCTCTCTCTCCCTGGCTTTGTTTTCTCCTCCCACACCTCTCCCCCTCCAGACCTCTCCTGCCTCCTTACTCAGCTTCCCTGACCCATCCCATCTTTTCCTCAACCTCCACTCTGCCTTTGGCTGATTCCTCCCTCTGCCTTTCCAATGCCTTTCTTCCTCCTCCTTTCTCCCAACCCCCACCTCTCTCCCCACAGCCGTGATATTCAGATAGGCATCTACCGTTGGTTAAGGGACTACGGACAGCAAAGGCACAGCAGTGGCAGGCCGGTGAGTGAACAGCTCAGAGACACGAGGCTTTCTTCCACATATCATTTCTTACCACAGGAGTCCCTGCAAGCCCAAGTGCACAGCTGAATTCCACTCTGCTGCACCATCCCCCGGCCACCTGACCCTTCCCAGGGGTGCTCATGGACCTGGCAGGATCATCTTCCTTGGTTCATCTCGTAGCCCCTTTGGCTTTCAGGCAAAACCCTGGGCTTCACATCTTCTCTGCCTGTGCCCCAGGAAATGAAAAGTAGACAAGAGAATGTATGATAATGACAAAGCAGATAATTCCGATCCACTTATATTCTGTGGACAACTAGGAAATAGAGAAAACTAACTTGAAATAAATGCAGTAAGGAAGTAAAGATTTAGAGGAGCAAGGCACAGAAGATCAAGGCCGAGAGAAGGGAACTGAGGGTGGCTTTTCCCCCTAGGTGCATCCACTAATTCTGGAAGAATCACCTGTTTCATCTCTGTGAATCATCATCTCCAGTCCTTAGGTCAGAGGTAGGTAGTCCTGAATTACTAATGTTCCCATCTGATCGCTAGAAACAAATGTAAAACACAATTCTTAGCTTTAGATTTTTTTAATATATTTTAAAAGAGATATGATATCTGGATTTTAATTAAAAAATGACTAGGTATACAAGGAGATAAGATGATATAAGTGAAAACCAAGAAAGCAGCAGAAAATATAAGCAGACCTATAGGAATCCCAAATATTGGACTCATCAAACACAGACATTAAAATATCTGTGATTGCTGTGTTCAAGGATATAAAACAAATACATTAGAATTTCAACAGAACTAGAAAATATTAAAAAATACCTAATGAAAAGTCAAGAACTGAGCTAGAAAATATTAAAAAATACCTAATGAAAAGTCAAGAACTGAAAACTTCGATAATCAAAATCAAGCATTTAATAGATACGTTAAACAACAAAGTAGACATAGGTGGAAAGAAAATTAATGAACTGGAAAATCGATCAGAAAAAAATCCAGACTGAAGCATGACAAATGGAAACTATGGAGAACACAGAGGAGAATTTGAGATTTCTAAAGGATAAAGTGAAAATTCCTGCAGACTTCTAACTGGATCCAAAATAAAGAAGAGGAAGAGGACATAGAAGAAGCAATAGTTGCATAGATAATGGCTGAAATTATTTCATCAATTCTAAAATTGATGAAATACTTCCAACCTCAGATTCAAGAAGTCCTATGAATTCCAAAGAGGTCCATGAAAGTTGGGGTTGCAACTGAGAAGGGCTAAGGAAAGAGGGAGAGAGGGGTCCTTGTGGTGAAGACCATTTCTTATGCAGGTTCATTGGGCAAATGCTGTCTTTCACTCTCTACACGTCTCCGTCTTCCTATCTCATCTCTCCTGGGCCATCATAGTAAACTGCTGAAAATCAAAGAACAAGAGAAAAAGTTTAAACAACCAGAAAACAATAACCCTTACTTTTGAAGGAGCTACAAGTAGACTTAAAGCATGTCAACAGAAGCCAGAAGGCAATGAAATAATTCCTTTAAAGTCTTAAATAAAGTGACTATATAGAATTCTATAGACCACAGAAGTGTATTTTAAGAAAGAAAGGGAAAAAGGCATTTCTAGACCACAAAGTCTGACACGTTTCCATCAGCAGATGCTCACTAAACATTGAAAGCTTCAAAAGAAAGAAAAGTTCATGGAAGGCCAGAGATGCATGTGATGGTTTAGATGTGAGGTGTCCCCCAAAACTCATGTGAGACAATGCAGGCTGGCTTAGAGGTAAAACAACTGGGTTGTGAGAGCCTTAACCTAATCAGTGCATTAACCCCTGATAGGGATTGACTGGGTGGTGTGTGGCTGGAGGAGGGTCCCTGGGGGTGTGCCTTTGGGGTGTATATTTTGTCCTTGTTGAGCAAAGCTCTCTCTCTCTGCTTCCTGATGTGAGGTCCTGAGTGGCTTTCTTTCACCACACTCTTCCACCATGATGTTCTGCATCACCTTGAGCCCCGAGGAATGGACCAAGACCTCTGAAACTCTGAGCCCCTGACCTCTGTCAATGGACCGAGACCTCTGAAACTCTGAGCCCCTGAATAAACTTTTCCTCCTCTAAAATTGTTCTTGTCAAGTCTTTTAGTCACAGTGGCGAAAAAGCTGACTAAAACAGCACAGGAGGGGATAGCTAGTGTGGTAAACACGTGGTTCAATGTATATGAAAACTACTGAAACAAAAGTTATCAATAGGTTTTAAATATATATGCAATTAAGATATATAATACCAATGATATATGAGTTGGAGGAGTAAATGTAGTTAAGGTACTTTAATATATGTGCATTTTCTCAGAAGATTGAAAGTACCAAATAGCATCACATTTTCTTAATACAAGAAGAAACGATGTAATCTCTAGCACAATATCTAAATGAATAGAAATATACATGGAACTGAATTTATACAGATAATGGGAGCAGAGTAACAAGAAATGGACTCAATCCAAAAGAAACAAGAGAGAGACGGAAAATAAAATAGACTATAAGACCAAATAGAAAATAAACAGATATATTTAAGCCCAAATATGTCACTGATTATAGTAAGTGTAAATAGAGTAAGTGATTTAATTAAAGACAAGGATTGTCAGGCTCAGTAACAATGAAATCCAAATATATTTTGTTTATAAAAGCTGCACAAACAAAACCCAAGTGTACATTCCTTATAAAACCAACAATCTAAGCATTAAGATTCAGACGAGTTGCAACAAAAGGATGGGAAAGGCTGCGGTGGAAAGCTGGGGCAGCTACACAGAGAGCAGATGAAGTAAACTCCGAGGCAAAAGCAAGATGAAGATGGACGTTTTACACTGATAAATGTTCAGTTCACCACGAAGCTATAGAGGTTGCCGATGAGTGTGCTTCTGACGTCTCGAAGTACATAAAGTAGAAAAATGACAGAATTTTTAAAAAATTGACTTATGCATGAGGAGAGCGAAAGATTTTTAACATAAATTTCTCAATAACTAATAGAACAAATAGACAAAATGCCATTAAGGATTATAGAAGACTTAAGCAACATGACAGGCACCTTGATCTAATGGACATGGATAATGTACTCCAAAATGGCAAAACCACTTTAAAAATAAAATCGCACATGAAACAATTACAAACTAAGCTTATGCGGGGCTATTAATCAAGTTTCAAATATTTCAGAATACTAAAATCATAAAGAGTTTGTGGTCTGATCCTGGGAAAGTAGGTTAGGAATAAAACAGAAAAAAATTAACAATAGAAATGTCACAAGTGTGGGAATTAAGAAAGGTATTTTCAAATAACATATATGTCAAAGAAAGCAATCACTTTGGAAATAAAAATACTTAAAATTTAGATAATAAAATTACTTCATATTAAAATAAATGGGATGAAACTCAAATGTTGTGAAATAAACTTATACTATTAAATGCACTAAAAAGAAAAAGGAAAAGACTAAAGATAAGTTACATAGACAGTTATCTCAAGAAACACCAAAGAAAGTAAAAAGAAGAAATGATAAAGAGAATACATAGGTTAAAAATAATGATTTTATAAGTATTTAAAAAATCAGTTTGAATGAAAATCTTTCCCATAAAGAAAACTTTGGATGCAGATTAACTTTTCTGGTTAAGCCTGTTGAGCATTTAAAAATCACACCAATAGTACACAAATTCTTTCAGAGACTCCTTTTGGATTGGCTTAGGAGCCCAGCATAATCTTGATAGCAAAATATGACGTAGACATTGCCAGAAATTTCATACAGACCAACGTGTGCACCACATTGGTGTTATCCGAATAGAAATGCAAAGACCCTGCATAAAATATGGACAAATTCAAAATCATCAATATACAGGATGAACATCAAATAAGGTCGATTTATTCCAGGAATGCAAGATTAGGCTAGCATTTTAAAAATTAATCAGTGTAGTTAACCACCTACATAGATGAGTATAAAATTATGTGATGATATCAACAAGTTCAGCAAATATGTTTGAAAAGAACATTTATTCATGGTAAAAACACTAAACATTTAGCAAAGTAGGAATACAAAGCAGTCTCTGTAATCTTACAAAGTAAATATACAAAAATCTACAGCAAGAATCACACACAATAGTGAATTATCATTATTATTATTTGGTACCAGGAATTGAACCCCAGGGGCACTTAATCACCGAGCCACATCCCCAGCCCGTTTTTGTGTTTTATTTTGAGACAGGGTCTTACTAAGTTGCTTAGGCCCTTGCTAAATTGCTGAGGCTGGCTTTGAACTTGTGATCCCTCTGCCTCAGCCTCCCAAGCCTCTGGGATTACAGAAGTGCACCACTGTGCCCAGCCAATAGTGAATTATTGACAGTTCTCTGAAATTGGGTACAAGACAAGAATGCCTGCTACTGCAAGTTTCATTCATCCTTCTAATAGAGATCCCAGCCAATGCAATGATGTAAGAAAAAGTAACAGAAGTTGTAACTACTATAATGGATAAATAGTACTATTGTAATTTACAGATGATGAGATCATTTAAGTAAAATACTCAAAAGAACCTACAAATTTATCATCTATTATTAAAAATAGTGAGTTTAGTAAATATTTATTAGCAAGAAACAAAAAAATCTACCATTTTCAATAGCATCAAAATAACAAATGCTGAATAATGAATCTAGTGAAAGGTATACAAACTAATCATAGAAAAATATAAAACTTCAGAGAAATTAAAGAAAGCATAAATAAATTAAGAGTTATCCCATATTCATAGATTGGGAGATCCAATTATGCAAAGATATCAATCCTTTAAAGATTGATCTATAGAGTTAATGCAATCCTAATCAAAATCTCACGAATTTTTGTGGGGAACTTACAGGCTAATATTAAAATTTACATGAAAAAAATCAATGGATCTGGAAGAACCAATTCATTCTTAAAGAACGAAGAGGGAGTTCTTATTACACAGATGAACATCTCACAAAGCTGTATTAATTAAACCAGTGTGGTACTGGTGTGAAGACAGACAAAAAGACAAATGTCAGAGTGGAGAACAAAGTCACATGTGGATGGACACTTGGTGTGTGGCACAGTCCTTGGGTCCTGGGACCCGGTGGGAAGGAGGCCCGGTCTGTCTACACTGGGGTAGGGGGAGAGCTTGCCTCCCCGACATTGCGTCTGGTGTGTGGCTAGGTGGAGACCAGGTAGGATGCAGCACTTTCCTTCACATTGATTCTGGGCGACTAGTGGTCTTGAACCTGCTGGAGAGAAGCTCCTTCCCAGGGGATGCCCACAACCACATTGTGACCTGCCCTCAGGGAAGGTATCTGCTGAATTGTTCGATGCACTTCTGCCTGGGCACTTGACTCTGCCTGCCCGTCTTCAGGAAGCATTCAATAAACAACATCATCGCTGACGACAGGGGCAGGCCTGGCACCCCTGAAGCTGAGCCCAGGCCAGGGGCTAGCCTGGGGGAGGGCTGGACAATCAGGAAGCGTGGCCAGGTAGCATTGCTGAGCCTGCCTGTAAGAAGCACCCTCCTGGGCTACCTTCTGCTCTGTCCCGGGTGCAATTCAAGGGGTGGTCACCATAGGTGTGCTGGCTTGAGAAGGGTGCTGGGTTCTGGGGACTGAAGCCTGGACTGGGTGAGCAGCAGTGGTGTTCCATTGTCCCCAGTGGCTGGTGTCCCACGTGAGCAGGAGGGACCGTGTATGTGGCAGCTCCTATGCCCCTGGTGAGGATGGCCCTGAGGGACGATCAGGAGAGCAGAGGGAAACTCGCTTAGAACCACAGGGCAACCTGCTGCCGCCTAACTTTCCTGCTTGAGCATGAGATAAAAGGCGCTTGTCAAGATATTCCCCAAATGCCAGATAATGTGCCAGGAGGATCCAAAGGTGGGAGCAGCCCCAGCCAGGAGCACCACGCACATGGTGCCATGACAGGGGACAAGCCTGCAGCGACCCTTCCCTTCCAGCACTGGCAGGGTGGGGAGGCCAGCCACAGAGGGCCTTGGTTGGACCAGCCCCACGGCCTCACGGCAGAGCTGCATACTACCTGGGCACCGACGTTCCTTGGGATTTTGCTGTACCTTACAACTGCAGGGGGACATTTTATTAGACATCATGAAGCCAGAACGTGCAGTTAACCAAGCTTTCACCTAAACACATCAGGGAAGGTGACCACATTGTCACAACGGTCAAGCAGGGGTTGGGTGGGCTTTTTTGGCCACACCTCAAGGAGACACCTCTGATTCTCCAGAGCTAGCCCTTCTGGGCCAATAGTACTGAAGTCAAGGCTAGCCCCTCTGGGCTGACTGCACAGAGCCCAAGGCTAGCCCCTCTGGGTGTTCTCAGGGCCTTACCTGGTGGCAGAGTCCCTGGTCAGCTGTCTCTGAGTGGAGAGGCCTGTGCGTCCAGCACACAGCGGGGGAGAATGGAGCCACGGCATGCTCCCTGTCCTGCTTCCGGAGCATGTGGGTGGGTGCAGAGCGGGTGATGTCACCTGCAGCCATTCCCTGGGGCCTGGCCTTAGGCAGGTCAGGACCAGGTGGGAGGGAATAGTCCCTGCCTCTGGGAATTGTTGCAACTGGCAAGGCAAAAACCAGGCCGGCTCAAAGCTTTGCACCAAAGAAGTCTGCTTCCCCGTGGCTCCTGCAGGCCACCCCACCTGGAAGTTCAAGGTGCCCCATGTGCCCAGGAAGGACAACGTGGTCCAGAGGGGGCACTGTGGGCGTCTGGCCAGGGCCTGTGTCCAGGGCCTCTGTCTGTTCCTCCTGAGCCCTGCTGTGCTGCTGCTGCTGCTGGTCCTGTGGCCTCCTGGGCGGTCTCCTGGGTCTACACAGAGGCCAGGAGCCTTGGATGAGAGTCCAGCCCAAACCTTTCCACTCCCCTGAATAGAGGGTGGACAGAGGAGATGCAGACCAGGGCAGCATTCAGATGCTGGCCTCTATCTTTCTCATCTGAATTCTCAGCTTTTTGTGGATGAATCAGAAAAAAGAAGGGGACTTCAGGACAGGTGGGGAAGCCCTGAGGGCTGCAGCCGCCAGGGTCTCCCCATGTCTCTCTGGATAGGCACCCGGGCACCTTCTGTCCTGCGTGTCTCCCCAGGGAACCCAATGGGGTTCCAATGAAGTTCCTGGAGGCATTTGCCTTCTCCCAACGTGTTCCTGTGGACAAGCCGCATGTCAAACACCATGAAATCAGGCCTTATCCACGGGGCACAGTCATAATGGCCAGACACTGCTCTCCTCCCTGGGCTGGACGCTGGTGGTCCCTGTGTGTTCTGTGAAGTCCCCCTAGCTGCAGAAGGACAAGTGTGTGTGCACTGGGTGTGTGTCTATGACTTCCAAGCAACTGCTGGCCAAGAAATAGAAAAAACTGATCTGGGGGGCAGCCAGCCTGCTAGAGAATCCACAGCATTATCAGACCCTTGTCCTCCCTCTGCCGGACAACGTGGTGGTTATGGGACTCTCGAGACTGCTGGGCTTTCGATTCTTTTGCAATTGATGGCCAAGGCCGCAGAACTTCTGAGACCTCGCCTCCAAGTCAAGGTCAGAGGCCAACTCTTTAGCAAGCCCCTGGATTATGGGCTGAGTTGAAGTCCCAACCGCAACTGCGCAGGACCTCAGAATGGAGCTGTATTTGGAGACAGGGTCTTTGTGGAGCTACTTAGATCATAAAGGTCATTAGAGGAGTCCTTATAAGAAGAGGCCAGGACACTGACACACAGGGACGACCCTGAGAGGACACAGGGAGAGGATGGAGTCCACAGGTTCAGGAGGAGCTGGCCTGCAGCAGCTGGATCTGGGACTCCAGCCTCCAGGACATGGGAAATGCGCAGCCATCGTTTGGGCCCCAGTCCATGGTGCTCAGCTGACGGATGCTGTCTGCCTGGCAGGACCTGGCAGAGGGTGCCCTGATGTCAGGGCCTCCGGCTCACTCCTAGCACAGCTGCTGCCAGCGCACAGGGAGGGCGGTGATAATGTTGAGTAAACGGGGTCCCAGACACGGGTGTCACCCTCTGGTCAAACAAATATTTGCTCAGGACTTTCTAAAGGTGAACAACATAAACACGGCCCCTGGCCTGCAGAGCCAACGGGCTATTAGTGGAATTAATAGTCACTTAGAGAAACAACCGCGAGCATCTGTGATTGTTTGGACTGTTGCTCAGCACACACTCTCACCCGCCTCGCGAGGCTGGGGGCCGCCCTGCTGCGCACCTCAGGCTGTGCCCTGGGACTTCTTTAGTGACATGACAAGATCAGCATCCTGCTACCCACCGGGGACACCCCCTGGCTGGAGTCCTGCAGCCCAAGCTCCAGCTCATAGCTGGGCAGCCATGGGTGCAGGCGCAGTTACAGGCAGAGCCACCAGGGCCAGCAGGGGCCAGCCAGGGCCAGCTGGCCCTCTACCTGTGGACTGTGATGGGAGGGCCAAGGCCTTCGAGGGGAGGCCCATGGGAGCACGGTGGCAGGTGCACACTGCACAACACACAGGGACTTTGATTTCAACCAGGATGGGGGACCATGGGAGGAAACGTGGGCAGCACGAGACCCGGCAGGGAGCTTGGAGGACAGCTCAAGCCTGTCACCCAAATCAGGGGATGGGGATGGACCCCTCCTGGGTGGGCAGCCAGTCAGCCTGCCCCACAGGCCCAGCCACCCTGGTTCTGAGTGGGCTGTGGGCTAAGCAGTTTTTGTTTTCAGAAAGAAAATCCAAGAACGTTTTGTGGCATGTCAGCGTTCCACGGAGTACGGTCTCCGTGTCCGCACAGGGCCATTGGACGGCAGTCCGTGGCCACTGGCATGTGGTGGCGGTGGAGGTGAGCTCAGGCCTAGGACCTTGTGTTGTCTGTCTTCTGGGCCTTTCTGCAGTGGTGTTCCCACTCCTGAAGAAGTCACAGTGACCCTGGGGAGGAGCAGATTGGGCACCAGGGCCCCTGAGGCGCCTTGTGTCTGAGGCTTCCCATGTGCCAGCCGGGAGCAGACGCCCCCATGGCACGAGGAAGCAGCAGGCTTCACACCTCATGTGGGGGGAAGAAGGCTTTCTCCCAGCCTGTACCGGAGCCTAGCCCGGCCGACCTTCCACCTGTGCCTCCACCCCCCTTCCTGCACCAGGTCACTCCCCGTTCCTACAGCAACGTCCAGGGGAAGCCTTAGGTGTGGAGCATGAGGATGTAGAACTGAGTAGATGGCCGTCTGCTGTCTGTCCACCCATCCTCCACCCATCTATTAACTGCATCCGCATACCCGTCCATCCACCCATCCATCCATCCATCTCCCTATCTATCCATCCTCCCACCCATCCTTCCACTTGTCTATCCATCCACCCACTCATCCTTCCATTTATCTATCCATCCATCCATCCGTCCATCCACCTGTCCATCCATCCATCCACCCACCCATCTATCCTTCCATTTATCTATCTATCCATCCATCCATCCCTCCATCCACCTGTCCATCCATCCATCCACCCACCCATTTATCCTTCCATTTATCTATCTATCTATCCATCCATCCCTCCATCCACCTGTGCATCCATCTATCCACCCACCCATCCATCTTTCCATTTATCTATCTATGCATCCATCCATCCATCCATCTACCTGTCCATCCATCCATCCACCCACCCACCCATCTATCCTTCCATTTATCTATCTATCCATCCATCCATCCCTCCATCCACCTGTCCATCCATCCATCCACCCACCCATCCATCTTTCCATTTATTTATCCATCCATCCATCCATCCACCACCCACCCTCCAGTCGTCCACTCATCCTTCCACACGGTTATTCTACAGTGTTTCCCAAGGGTCCACTTGCCATGCACCACGCGGGCTCAGAGATACGGGGGTGAATCGGTGCCTGAGCCTGTGCCTCTGTGGAGTGTAGTTCTGCGAGGATAGAAACAAATGGATCTGCTTTCACAGCTTATGAGGAGAGAAGTTGGGAAAATGGGCAAGGGTCCTTGTGGCGGCAATGGGAGGTGGGCTCCCTGAGGAGAGGGCGCTGGGCCAGGGCCTGTGGAGGAGAAAAGGCAGAGGCAGAGGAGTGGCATGTCCACAGGCCCAGCCTTTCAGAAGGCCCTGAAGCGAGGGGAGAGGAAGGGCCTCCCTGGGCCCGTGGAGGGAGCGTGGCTCTGCTGACACCTTGAAGCTGCCCTTCAGGTCTCCAGGATTGAGAGAGGACGAATTTCTGCTGCTCTAAGCCACCCATTTGCGGGAACTTGCTGGGACAGCCCCAGGAAAGCCCCGGCTGGCCTCTTTGTCCTGAGCTGCAGGTTCCCCTGCCGTGCACATCTTGGTGCTGGCCCAGGACACAGTGGCCCACAGGGCAGGGACACTCTTGTCTCCTGCCTCAGCATCTCGCCTTGAGGCTGAGCAGCAGCCCCAGGGGCCACCACCCGCCTGGCACACAGTCAGCATTTTCTGCTTCACACCGGGCTGCTCCATTTTATTGTGAAAGGACAACACGCTCATCTTGCATTTCCCAAACCTCCCCTGGGGCTCTGGGGCCCCAATCCACGCTCCACCCTGCAGGCCGGCAGCCATGGGTCCCACCGCGGGGCTGACAAGGACTTCCCTCTCATGTGTGAGAATGACAGCCCCCTGTACAAGGAGCCCGCCCGCTTCAAGGCTGAGACTTGGGCAGAATTCTGCTTCCCACTCCCAGGGAGATGATTTATAAGAGGTTTGGGGGCCAAGGAGGTCGGCATGGAATGCCGGCTAGACAAAATAATTTATCAGAAAATTCCAAGTGGCCGTCTGTAATGGCTAGAACGCGGCGTGGCCCGGGCCTTTCCCAGCTGGGGACCGACGCTGGGAGCCCACCCTCAGGCTGGGTCTGCATGGCTGCATCACACTGACAGCGCCTGGTCCTGGTGAGGGGAGAGGGGACAGTAATGTGTTGTCCTAGAGTGGTCACCACCTCTGCAGCCTGGGCACCTGCCCTTCCGGGACTGCATGCCCCATGCCACACCTGATGTGCTGGGTGGATTTGTCCTACCCCTCAGGCTGTGGCACTGTGACCACAGTGGGGAGGCGCCAACAGAGAGCCCCTCACCATGGCAGTCAGGGAAGCCTGGGCCTGCGGGCCTGGGCCAGTCATGCTGGCATCTTCAAGTGGCAGTGGGGCTTTCTCCCATGATGTCCAGCTTGTGAACAGATGCAAGCAAAGCAGATGACCCTCGTCAAACTGTCACTCGATGACCGGCTCAAGACTGAGGCAGCTGGAGTGCGCAGTGGCCAGCAGCACTGAGTAACCATCTCTGGGTGGTGAGGCTGCCACCTTACTGGGGGCTCCATGAAATGCCCCAGGGCACAGGCTCAGCTCTGCTTGCTCCTGCCTGAACTCAGCCCAGACCACAGCCATGCAGCAGAGTGGCCTCAACCCTGGGATCCTCCTGGGGGTCAAGGCCACTTTAGGATGCAGGATAAGAGCTGGGATTGGTGTGGGATTGGTGGTCTGGCGCCCTGGGTATCTGGGAGATTCTCTGACAAAATGGGATGACAGTGGGCGGGCCATCCCCAGGGTGGCCATCTACATAGCCCTGTGTCGAGTGGACACTGATCACACTCAGAGGCCAGAGGGGCTGGACCAAGCCCATGACAACATGGGTACAGGCCTTGTGGGCACCGCTGAGGGCAGTGAGCTGACCTCACTGCAGAAACAACTGAGCTCATTGTCCATGCCCCACTGGATACCCTGACATGGACGCGGATTAGAAACCTCCCCAGCACGACTGGTGACAGTTTCAGTTAGGAAAGAGGGCTGTTTCTTCCCTGCAGGAGTCGCTCTCTCGGAGCGTGGAGAGATGGCCAGGCGGTTCTTATCTTTGAACCCATGTACTTAACGCTTATTAAAATCAATACCATCCATTAGCCGGCAACGTTTCCATTTTTAATCATCTATTGATATATGGCCTGTGCTTTTATAGGACTAAACAAATTTCCGCTCTCTGCCCCTCTGCAGCCCGGGGGCAGCGGTGCGCGGCTGCGGGACGTGAGTGTTTATTTACGGCCTGCTTCCTGATTGGGAACATACCTGGCCCACGGCTTCAGATGGCTTTTACACGGGGGACTTAGGGCCACTTCCTGCTCTCCAGACACAACGCCGTTTTTAAGGAGTGTAATGAATGCGAGGTATTGTGGGCGCAATCAGGGCCGGGCCAGCCCGCATGGGAGGCAGCCGGACAGGCAGGGATCATTATTTGCTTACTCATTCGCTCCTTTCTGGGGGGCAGGGTGAGCTGGTCGCAGCTGCAGCTGCCAACACCTCTCTGTGTTTCTGCCGCTCCCTCCTGGACTCTACCAGGTTCCTGTCCCGTGCATATTTGTCTGGGAAAGGGAGGGAAGACCCAGGTGACCCCCAGCAGGGCCAAGGACCTGCATGGCCCCTGGCAGACTGCAGCGACCCTCCTGTGCTCTCTGCCTGCCTTCCCCTGGGCACACAAGTCCAGGCTCTTGTCCTGTCCACAGCACTGAGGCAGAGCCGGGCTGTCTACAAATACGTCTTCAGCACCAGCTGCTCTTGGGATGGGGAAGCCTCTCCCCACGCAGTGTAGACAGACAGACTCAAGGGATCCGGAGGGATTCTGCAGAAGCCGCCCCTGGGGAGGCTGGTTAGGATGTTCTGCAGAAGGCCTGTCTTTGGTACCGAGAGGCAGAGGGACAGAGCTGCCCAGCTGTGCTCCAGCTCTCCTTCCGCCAGCTCCTTCTGACGGCAGACCTTGCTGCCTCAACACCCCTTGGCAGGAAGCAGCCCTGGGCTGCAGGTGCGCCTGCCTCTATCTGCCATGCTGGTCCGCTCTCCTTCCTGCAGACAGAAACCTCCCCAGACTCGTCCACTGTGGTGGGCACATGCTCAGATGCCAGGGTGGCTCAGAGGACACGTGGCAGGTGCATCTCGGAAGCTGGGCTTCCAGTCTCTGGAATGGGTCCCTCCTGCTGGGGCCCCTCAGGTTGGAAGCCCGATCTCTGACAGGACACCCAGTCCACCTGCTTGCACCCAGGTGCCTGAGGCTGACCCTCAAGACGGGGCTGGTGCACGCCCAGTGTGCACAGGAGTTCCATCACAGTGCGGAAGGGACGCCCAGGCCTCAGCCATGCTCCCAAGATGCCCAGAAACTCTGGGGGTTCCTGGGCCTCCTAAAGGTGGGGCAGGGTAGGCACAGTGGTATGTTTGGCACCTACAGAATCAGCTTTGTTTCTGCCTTTTGGGGTTTGTTTTTACAACATTTAGTGGTTTGTGCGAAAACAGTTCCTGCTAAAATACACCAAGATGCACTTGTCAGTGGAGACGTCCCGCCTGGGGACAGGGCCCAAAGGAGGCGGGATGCCTGTGGGTACCAGCTTTCCCGCAGGCCAAGCCCAGGTCCCACAGGGTGTCAGGGACAGGCCTCACAGCAGCCCTCTATGCACTGGGCAGGCAGGCACATCGCTGGCCACCCGCGCAGAACATCAGCCCCAGCGGGCGCGGCCAGGGTTGGGCGTGCATCTGGGATGGGAGTCCTCAAAAAACGCCTTCTAATGAGACAGCACAGTGGAGGGAGGGCAGCCTGGGACGAGGGCCGCGTTGGGAGAGCGCGCTTGTTAAAGTGTGTAATGAGAGACAGAACAAATCCCCAATATCGGGCAAAGCTGTCGTTAAATCCCTTAATGATAGTGGTGTTTTCTCTGGTGAGCCACACGGTTGGTTATAAACCCCTTTGGCGTGGAGGGGTGGGGACGCAGGATGAGAAGCTGCAGAGTGAGGGGTTGGACAGTGTCCTTCCTGGAGGCTGAGACCTGGGGTCTGACCTCTCTTCCCATCCCCAGCCCTGCCCTGGTGGGTACCCTGAGGTCTCCTGGGCTGGAGTTGGGGCCCCAGCCAGGCAAGACGAGCTGCAGCTCATGGTCCTCAGATCCTTGTTGCTTGGGTCCCATCTTGGGCTTGCTGAGCACCTGCTGGGTACTGGGTGCTGGCCTGGCCCTAGAGATGCCCTGGACTTTCACTCAGTGGGTGTCCAAGAGGCCTGCCCAGAGAGGACTCAGACAGGGCTTGAGGGCTGGCCCAAGGCTGGTTGCCGCCTTGCCTAGAATACCCCATTTGGCAAAGGTTCTGCTGGAGTGTGTGAATCAGTGCTGGCCTTGGGCTGCAGGATAGGCGTGATCAAGCATCCCACTGGGGCCAAGGCCTGTGGTGTGGGCAGGAGTTTGAGCTCTGTGGGTCAGGGTGGTGCCCAGTCTCTGAAGCCCATGTCTACTGTCATGGCCTGATGTTCAGGGGTGTTCGGGTTCTGGAAATCTGGAGGGGATGCAGCAGAGCCCATGGCCAGGCTTTTGGGGTGGGGCTGGAAGACTTGGGGGCCCAATTGTTGTGATCTTGAGCAGACACAGCCTCCACCTCCAGCTTGTTTCTGCTCCTGGGGCAGGGCTCAGTGGCCCTCGCAGGGGCTACCCTGCCCATCCTGACCCCTGTGTCTCCACCCCACCTCTAGGGGCAGAGTCCATCCCCAGTCAGCCAACCGGACCTGCCAGGCCCTGGCAGTTCCCTGGGGGCCAGAATTCTGGTAGAGCAGGGGCCACGCAGGGCCAGCCGGCTGCCCTGGGAGTCCAGGTGGAGGAGAGGAGCTGAGAGCCGAGCCACATGTGGCCCTGAAGCCCCATTCTGGAGTCGGAGCTGCCCCGCTCCTCCAGGATGTGCACTGGTGCAGGCTGGTTGCAGCTGGTGTGGGCGCAGTGCTGTCTCTGGCAACCCTGGAAATGCCCCTGTGGAAGAATGGTTTCCCACCTCACCTGTGAGGAAGCTCTCCCTGACGGCTTCCAGGGGGAGGCTTTCCTGGGGGACGCTGGTCTCCCTGAGGACAGGGCCGAGGCAGCGTCTCCAGACCAACAACCCTGCAGAAGGAGCTCAGGTCCCTGAGCCCTGGACCCCCAGCACCCCCAGGAGGAAGACTCCTTCCCAGGTGCACAGCCGAGGGACACCATCCTCTAGAACAGCTGAGTGAGGTCCAGCTTGGCCAGAGATCAGTTCCTGAGCTGTGGCCATGCTGTTGCCCAGCAAGGCCAGGTCTGGCCCTGACAGAGCCACTCGATACCTGAAACCACCAGGACCTGGGGTCAGGGACATATGTTCACAGGTAGCCCCAGAGGGAAAGGGTCTCCACCCCCTAAAGATCTCTCCTGGGGACCAGGTGGAAGGGCGGAGGGGTAGAGATAACCGTGCCATGCTGGAGATGCTCTGCTGACTTGTGGGGCCCTGCCTGGCTAGGCCGGGCCTGGTGTCCTTGGTCCTGGGTCTGTCCCCCAGCAATGGCCCCACAGATAAACCCCCAGGGTTTGGATTCCTCTAGGTGGAGTAGCAGCAAAGTCCTCCTGGCCAGGGGCCTGGGAAGGACCCAGGAGGCCACATTCCAAAAACTGCTGAGGAAGGAGGTTTGGGGACCCTGAGCCCTGACCGTCACTCTGAGTGGAAAGTCAGGGCCAGCTGAGACCCCCACTGGAGGGTGAGCATTGGCTGCCTCTGGCACCTCAGCTTTCTCATGTGAAGGGTGGCATGAGGGTGCCGGGCTCCCTCGGCTGCTGGGCAGCTGCTGCTCACGAGGACAGCTACTGCAGGGCTACTGCAGGCCCTTGGGTGTCCACATCCATCATCATCCTTCCAGAAAGATCCACTCAGCTGAAGCTCTGCAGCAGATGTCCCCAAGGCCCTCCCCAGAGGGAATGGGGTCCCAGCCCCACCCCAAAGACAAGGAGACCCTCTCTGTGATCTGGGTCAGGACACAGGGCCCTGGGGAGCCAGGCAGTGGCTTAGGCCTGCCCTCGTCCATCTGTGGTGAGGTCGGCTCCTTGTCGGGAGTGTCCCCTGGCAACACGGGGACACCCTGGCCCTCCTGGAGTGGCTCCACTGCTGTAGTCCCCCTGGCCAGTGAAGCCCGACACCTGTGCCCACCTCAGCTGCCTTGGTGACCCCGGAAGCCCTGGGGTTGGGCATCCCCTGCCCTCGAGCCCCAGCTGAGGGATGAGGCCATGCTGGTGGCAGAGGAAGTGGGTGGTGGGAGGGCCAGGAAGGGTTAGGGCGGGCATACCCTGCCCTCGGCCAGGCCTGGCAAGCACAAGTAGCCCTTGGCTGGACTCTGTGCCCAGGGCAGTGGTTAAATGGCCGCCAAGGGCCCAGGTGTGGATATTTTTAATAGTCTGTGACCTGCCATCCACTCTTGGCTGGGTGTTAATGGCCAAATGTTTTGCAAGTAAATTACCAGAAAGAATTATTCCTGAGAGGCGGGGATTTATGAGAAGGTGTTAGAAAACCGGACACCCGGCCCGCTTGTCTCCATCCCTCCACCCTCTCAGGCACAGAGGGCTGGCCAGCCGCGGGCCAGGGGCGGCCTCTGAGGCTGGGGCGGAGGGGGGCTGGGAGGACAGGGTGATGCCCGGAGTCCCCCCTGCAGGAGCCAGTTCCTCTGAGGAGAACTGGGGTGAGGACTCCATCCTTAGGGCTCCCTCAGAGGCCCCACTGAGGTGGGCCAGCCATGGCCAGGCTTGCAGTGGGGATCTGGACAGCTGTCTTGCTGTGCAGTCTGCTCCGGGAAGTGTCCTCTGACTGCATCTTAGGGATTGGCTAGGAGAGCCTATCTGGCCTCTCTGGGGCTTCTGAGGCTGCCCAGAGAGGCCTCCAGGACCCCAGAGGCAGGAGCTGGCGGGCTGAGGGCTGTGCCTGGAACCCAGGCCTCCTCTGAGAGGACAGTCAAGAGGGACCAATATTCCACTCAGTCCAGTGTGCACTTTGCACAGAGGACGAGGCCAGCAGCCCTGGGTGGGGGTGCTCTGGCTTCTATAGGACACATGGGATCCCCAAGATGAGAGGTGGGCTGAGCAGAGGCTGCTTCATCAAGTTTGTCCTGGTTGGCAAAGTGCAGGGCTCACCTGGGAGAGGCTCTCTGAGGGCTAGCAGGCCACCCTGTGCTTGAAGGTGGTCAACAAACCTTTGCCCCTGGCCAGAAAAGGGGGATAGCAGCAGGGCCCAGGGCTTTCAGCTGCTGATGACAAGGACACCTGACAGTCTCCTGGGTGGGGCCTGCACACCAAGGCTCCCGGCCAGGCACAGTGCTGGACCCAGTTGGCACCATGAATATCTTGAACAAACCACAGAGCCCATGACCCTGCCATGGCTAGTAGGCTGTGAGAGCCTCCACCAGATGCCATCAAGAGAGCGGCCACTCATCCCTGAAGCTGTAGCAGGGAAGCTCCCTCTCGGGTGCTTGCGGGCCCCCCCCCCCATAGCTCCTGCACTTTGTGACTTTCGCCCCCAGCCAAAGCTGCCCGCGTGGTGAGGCCAGCATTGATATCTCCTGCCCTGGCTCTGGGTCCATTCAGCTCGGATCTACAGCCTCCTGCAATGGAAAGACAGGCGCACTGCCAACCCAAACACAGGGCCCACGGGGGAGCCCAGAACGGGGTCTGCAGATGGGCTCCGAGTTCCCAGCCAGGCGAGCCTTGGCAAGGCCGTCCACCTGGGGCAGCCCTGTGTTGCCAACTGTGAAACGGGGTAGCACCCTTCCCCAAACTGAAGCCCCCACGTACACTGCACGGGGACTTGTTGCACACAAAACCCCAGGATCCCCCGTGGGACTGCCCCCAGGGCCAGCTCCCTAGTTCCTTTGGTGCACTCCGGGGCCAGGATTCAACACACACGTGGGGACCTCTTCTGGGGAGATGCGTGCAGGCCCTGGGCCTGGGCAGTGGGCATCATGGCCATGCATTGGGGAAGCCCTGGGCCCTGGGGTGAAGGTGCCTAAAGGAGGGTCTGGGTCACGGGGTGGAAGAGGGGGCAGTGATGGCGCAGCAGCGAGGTGCTTTGAACAAACCCTCTGCCCTCTGGACGCGGCTCTGTGTCTTTAAGATACTAATGGGCCCTCTTAAAAAGTGACAGTTTGCTCCGCACACTCACAGGTTCCCGTCTGACATCAGCAGGGAATCAAAGATATTTTATTATTTGGGAACTCCATATAGGGAAAGCAGCCTTGAGGGCCTCTCACGGCTCCAAACCCACACCTCCCCTGGGAGTTAATTATTTTCTTAAAATGCAACTTGCACTGTTAGTCTAAAACATTCCAACTGTGTTCACACTCTTTAAATCTTCAGTAAACCTTAGAGTTTAAATCACTTGCAGATAAGAGTAATTCTGTTGGGGAGAGAGGGGAGCCAGCACTCGGCAGAGGTGGAATTGGATGAAAAGAAAAGGCCATTGATCGTGGGCTCCTTGGGTACCTCCCGCCTCGCCCCTCGGGAAGTGGCAGCTGTAGACGGAACCCTGGCAAGGCCTGGACCCTGGTGCCCCGGCCAGAGCTGCTCACCGTCATCTTGGAAGGCTGGACACAGGCCCCTTGGGTTGGAACAGGCACTGGCCTCCCTCTCTGAGGGAGCTTGCCTTGTCAGGAGACACTTCTGGCCTCCAGGCCAGAAGGTTCCTGGGGCCTAGGGCCCTTCTTGATGGCCACCTAGGACCTGGATGTCCACCTGAGCTCTGATGTCCTCTGGGCTCTGGGTGTCCACCTGGCATCTATGTGTCCCCCTGGGGTCTGGGCATCCACTGGGGCCTGGATGTGCAAAGATCCTATTGTCTCCCTGGATCCTGGGTGTCCACCTAGGGCCTGAGTGGCCACCTTTGCTCTGAAGTCCCCTGGGGCCTGAGTGTCCACTTGGAGTTTGGGCTTCTACCTGGGACCTTGGTGTCTACTAGGGCTGGAATGTCCACTTGAAGCTTCAGTGTCCACCAGGGATCTTGTGTCTACTGGGATATGGGTGTCCACTTGAGGCCTGGTGTCTTCCTGGAGCCTGGGGTCCACCAGGGTCTCTGGATCCACCTGTGCTCTGATGTCCCCCATATCCTGGGTGTCCACTTGGGGTTGGAGTGCTGCTGGTCTGGGGGCTCAGTTGTGGGGTCAGTACTGGTTTCCCTCTTCTTACCCCAGCACTTGAGGTCATTCTTTGCCTCTGGGCCTCTGGCAGGGGTCAAGACCACTCAGTCAGGATTTGGGGGCTGGCTTTCCTTCCAAAGGATCCCCTTCCGTCGAAGAAAGCAGGAGAGGGTGAGCCGGGCAGGTGGGCCAGCCATGCTTTCCTCTGGAAGCCTCTGGGTGTCTGAGAGCCCCAGCTCTCATGGCCTCCCATCAAAGTCAGAGCCCCTCTAGCTCAGGGCTATCCATTCGAGGTGACCAGCCCCAAATTCTTCCCTCATCACCAGATCCTGCCTAGGAGGCTGTGGTCGGGCGGCGGCTCTGCCCTCTGAGGGCTGCGGCTCTGCCAAGTCATCTCCCACTCCAGGCAGGACGAAGCAAAGCTGCCCCTGAACCCCAGGCCTTGCACAAGCCAGGCCCAAGTGGAGGTCAGGGGGTGAGGGTATGCATGTCACAGGAGGTCACAAAGGCGTGGGAGGGGGCAGTGAGGATGCCAGGTGCCCCCTGCTTGACAGAGGTCCCTTGAGTTGGAACGGAAGGTCTGAGCACACCTGTGGGCAGCCTGGCCCTGGTCAGACCCTGCCTGGCCTGGGTGAGATTCAGATACCATCCACCACCCCCAGGCCATCCCTAACCCACCTTGTCAGGGAAAGGCACTGGGCAGCGCAGGTGGAGGGCAGGCCACCCAGTTGGGCTGGGAAGGAAGGAGTCACAGGAAGTTCAGACTCACTCAGGGCTTGCTGGGTCCTGCGGACTCCTCAGGCCCCGGCCTAAAGCCCTGGGCTGACCTTCTGACTGGGGTCAGGGCAGAATGAGCCACAGGGCCTCTGGGCCTCCACTGCCTGTGTCCTCTCTGGGGTCCCTAACCCCTCTTTTTTTGGTACCAAGGATTGAACTCAGGGGCACTCGACCACTGAGCCAAATCCCCAGCCCTATTTTTTTTTTTTTTTTTTGGTACTGGGGATTGAACTCAGGGGCACTCGACCACTGAGCCACATCCCCAGCCCTATTTTGTGTTTTATGTAGAGACAGAGTCTCACTGAGTTGCTTAGCGCCTCGCTGTTGCTGAGGCTGGCTTTGAACTCATGATTCTCCTGTCTCAGCCTCCCAAAGTGCTGGGATTACAGGCTTGCGCCACGGCGCCTGGCTCTTAACCCCTTTGCTCCCGTTGAGGAGGAGGAGGAGGAAGGACAGCCTAGGAAAGGAAGTAGTGACCCCCGAGGCCCATGCATGTCTGCTGGAGCATGAGGGCTGCTGGGTGGTGGTGGGCGCCCTGGCACCAAGCCTGCTGGGTGCCCACGGGGTGTGTGTGTGACTGTGCATGTGACGTACAGCCTGGTGTCATCCACACCTCCTGTGCCCGCACCTGCCAGGGTGTCCAGGCTGGCAAGGGGAAGGCCATGTCCAGGAGCCAAGGGCTGTTCCTGCCTTTCCTGGCTGCACGCAGTGGGTCTGGCTGCCCGACCCTCCTGGCTCCAACGCCCACACACAGGGCTCTGGGGAGCCCCCGGCCCCGGCCCCGCCCATGCTTGCAAACTCTTCGCGCCCCATTTCCAGTGGCTTTACAGCTACTTTGGGGCAGGGACGTGCTGGGCTCTGCTGCTGGCCCGTGTCCTTCTCTTCACTACTCATGGGTGTGACCTGCCCTCTGGAGTGTGGTAATGCTCTTGCTGCCCCCTCCCCATCTGGGGCCATAGCTGGACCTCTCCTGGCAGAAAGACGGTCAATCCAGGAGCATTCTCACAAACTGCAGGACTGTGCTCCCTGCTGGACACAGTTCTGCATTCATAGCTGGAGAAGCAGGCTGCTTTGGGAGCAGCGGTCATCACTGGACACACCAGGGACGTTCACCAGCTGGCTCTGTCTACTGGGGCTCCAGGTGGGGCTCTACCTTGGACACCCTGCTTGCCTCTTTCCTGAGAATGTTCTGAATCAAAGACATAATCTTGGGGGCCCATCAGGAGTGCTATCCAGCCTCCCCTATCTCCGCTGGCTTCTCAGCCCCCTCCCTCAGAGCTGGGGGCTGGACAGGACTTGGGCTGTATCTGAGGAGGCAGGATCCAAGCTCTAGGATCTCTGAAGTTCCTGATGGGAAGAGGGACTTAATCGACACACCAGCAGGAGAACACCCGAGGCCCCAGCAGAGCTGCCCGGGCTGGGTGGGGGGTCAGCTCTACAGTGCATCACCCCTGTATGTTCTTTTGTGGGAGCACCTGGCTGTGTTGGGCCAGCCCTGCTCAGCCCTTCTGAAGGCAGACTCAGGAGGTACCCTCGGTCTGGTCCTGCTCTCACGGAATAGCATTTTGATGAGTTAAGTGTGAGAGAATTAAAAACAACCCGATTGAATTTCCTTTATAAGTGCACGTGGGTTTGGGAATGAGGGGGAAAGCGGCTTTGGGCTAATAAACGCTGCGTGCACTTTCCCCGCCAGGGTGACGGAGGGTAGGGGTGCGTCCTCAGAGCTGGACGCCCTTTGCTCGGCCTCCCGAGCTCACCTCGGGCGTGAGTCTGAGGACAGCCCTAGGCCCACCCCCTGCTTCTCTCCCACACCACCCCAACCACAGCTATGCCCATGCCTGCAGGGCTGGAACCCCATTCTTGTGACCAGGGACAAGGTGCAGTGCAGGAGGGAAAACTGAGGCAGGGGAGTTGCCCAGCCAGCTGAGTGGTTAGCAGCAGCACGGCTCTGACCTCTGCACACGTGCCCCCACTGCCCTTGAGCCACCGCTCAGACAGTAGGGAGCAGTTGGGGTGCAGAGTGAAGCCTGGGCCTCATGCCTCCCTGTCCCCGGCTCCTAGCTCGGGCGAGGAAAGCTGGTGGCTGGGCACACGTGGCAGGGGGAGGGTCCGGGCAGTGGAACTTTTGAGGTCATTGGAAAGGCAAACAGAATCATTAACAGCTTCCAAAAATAACCCGGCAGGAGTGTGGTTCCCAGGAGGCTCTTCCAGGCCGTGGAGCTTGGACGGGGGGCACCTCCGAGGGAGCTCTTGGCGGGCAGGTCCAGGGCGGGCCTGGGGCAGGCCGGGCTCCTGCCTCAGGCTGCCTGAGCTCCATCTACACGATCTGGCGGAGGGGAAGCACCCCTCCACCTTCCTGCCTTCCACTCCTCTCCTGCAAGTGTTCTTCATGATTATTATCCGTGCCCTGTTGTAGATCAGGCACTGACTTATGTCTCTTTCTAAGGACTTAACTGGGGTATAGACGGCACACAAGGAATGGTGCTATTTAAAGGGTGCCATTTGGAGGTTGGGGTGTGGCTCAAAGGTAAAGCATGTGCTCGGCATGGCAAGGCCCTGAGGTCAATCCCCGGCACTCTCCTCTAAAGTGTGTGTCAGTCAGGTTTACACGGCAGTGACCAAAACACCAGCTAAGGACAACTTAGAGGACAAACATTTATTTCAGATTCAGTTTCAGAAGTTCAGTCCCTGGTCAGCTGGCTCCATTGCTCTGGGTCTGAGGTGAGCAGACAGCATGGAGGAAGGGCCTGGTGGAGGGAAGCTGCACAACTCCTGGCATCTGGGAAGCAGAGACAGAGAGGGAGGGAGAGGGGAAGGGACCAGGGACAGACATCATCCCCAAGACCACACTCCCAGAGACCTATTTCCTCCAGCCACACCCCACCTGCTTACAGTTTCCACATCCTCCCAGCAGTCCATTCAAATTATTTACCCACCAAATGGATTAATCCACTGATGAGGTTAAAATCCTCATGATGCAATTATTTCTTTTTTTTGTGAAGTACTGGGGGTTGAACCCAGGGCTCCCGTATTCTTTATCACTGAGCTACATCCCCAGCCTGTGATCCAGTCCTTAAAAACTCCTGAATCTTGCCACATTGGGGACCTTGCTTTCAGCACATGAGCTTTTGGGGGAACATCCTATATCCAAACCACAGCAGTGTGCCATTTGATAACTTTGGGCAAAAGCCTCTGCCCGTGAGGCCCTCACTATAATCTAGCTTGTGAGCATATCTACTTTCCCCATGTCTCCTCATGCCCCCTGCTACCCTTTTCTCTCACTCTCCCCAACCCAGAGCAACCATGGATCCATTTTATGGTGCTACAGATTAGTTTCCATTCCCCATACTTTATAGAAATAGAGTCATACAGTGTGCTCAGCTGTCCTTCTCTATCCGTAGGGGACATGTTTCCAGACCCCCCGTGCATGCCTGAAGCCACAGATAATATCAAGCCATATGCATACACATTCTCCTATGTATACATACCTTGACACACTTTAATTTGTAAATTAGGCAGTAAGAGATTAATAATTAATAATAAACCATGACAAATATGCCAGTATACTGCAATGAAAATGAAGTACCTGTGGTCTCTCTCTCTCTGAGTATCTTATTGGACCTTCACATTTTCACCTAGAGAAAGCACTGAATGACTTCTCTTTGGCATAATCAAATTGCAGCAGCACTGTTTTTGCACTTTGGGTCATTATTAAGTAAACTACTTGAACTCAGGCACTATGATACAGCAGCAGTTGATCTGATAACTGAGACAACTTTCATGTGACTAATGGGAGGGTAGCATATAGGACATGGACACATAGGACAAAGGGATGATTATCTCTTAGGAAGGACAGAGTGGGATGGTGAGAGATTTCATCATGCTGCTCAGAATGCCATACAACTTAAAACTTGTGAACTGTCAGACAATCAATGTGGTGGAGTAGAGGTGGGCTGAAGATCTCAGCTCCTCTGTGGTTTGGAATCAAAGCATCAGAGGACAGCTGATCACTGAGGTAGTGATGGAGGGAATGCAGGAAGACAGCATATTAGACTGTCAGTGATTGAGAGAGACTTGGAAATTCTGGTTACTGGAACAGAAGGCAGGAAAGAACTCACTATCCCTGAACCTGTCCCTGAAGCATGGGGATGTGTCAGGAGGAGGATTAATAGAAGGAGAGAGAAAGAAGCAAAGCTGATGAGCTTACTTCACAAATAGGTGGGAGAGAAAGGCAGATCAAATTAATATGGGCAGGAGCTACACAGCTAGCCAGAGTGTGACAGGCACTCCTTTTTTCTCCATTTTTTGGTGGAGAACCGTGGTGGGAGTCATTTTGTAAAGACCACGCCTGAGCTTGAAGCTCTAGGAAGCACTGAATCCCTCCTGCGTCGCCTCACCTGGAGATACCAGCAGTATCACCACAGGGAACACCTACCCAACACTGCTGGCAACAGAGAGGAGCAGGGTAGAGCACACGATGCTGCCGGGCAGCGTGGTGCCCAGAAGTGTATTTCTCCCATGGGCCACGCACCAAAAACTCCATGCATGAGCACAGACTGGCCACAGCCCAGCATGGTTAACTCTCCCCATGCAGGGGCATATCAAGCTCCTGGACTCATCATGGAACGTTCCCAGAGAAGGAGGGGTGGGCGGTTTTGGTAGGTTTTGGTGGCCCTGGATGTGTGGTGTTCTCCAGACGGGCACCCAAGGCTGCGTTCTCAGTCGGGGAGAGATCTGGCTGCTGGGCCACAGACCATCCAGGGCCATCCCGTCTGACGGTTTGTAGGGCTCTAAGGCACCAGGCACACCAAGGAACTGCAGCGGCCCCTGGGTTCATGCCGGAGGTGGGCAGGATGGGCTCTGTGAATAGGCCAGGCGCCAGGGCCTCAGTTTCACGCAGGTTTTGAAGAAGAAAGCTGAGCCAGACGGGGAGAAAACAAGACGCGCACTTCTCCAGCACAGCGAGCAGACAGCAGGCCAGCTGACAGTGTGCAGAGACTCAGGGAGCCCAGGAGGTGTGGGCGTGGAGCGCGCCTCTAACACCAGTGCAATCCCAGCCTGGAGGGCCCGGTGAGAAATCTCTCCACCTCAGTACCTCAGCAAGGAGTGATCTGAAACTCTTCCATGTTAGTTTTTTATGTCACTGGTATTATCTTCTGTGTTCATTTGATAGGGCACCTCATTTGATTTTGCATTCTCTAATCAAATTTCACATATTTTTAAAAAATGTTTTGATATGTTAATTGGATTTATTCTTTTTTTTTGGCACCGGGGATTGAACTCAGGGGCACTCGACCACTGAGCCACATCCCCAGCCCTATTTTGTGTTTTATGTAGAGACAGGGTCTCACTCAGTTGCTTAGCGCCTTGCCATTGCTGAGGCTGGCTTTGAACTCGCGATCCTCCTGCCTCAGCCTCGTGCCAGCTGGATTCACTCTTTTTCCTCTTTCTCATATTCGCGCCGTCCTCCTAGGTTCTCTCTCTTGCTCTTCTCATACTTCTGCTTCTTCCCTCCTTTTTGCTTCTTCTTTGCTTTATATTTTTTTTGCTCTGTGTAGCTTAATAGAAATTTGACCCTCTTTACTACCTAGTTTTCAACCTATTCTAGAGCATCACTCCCGTTTTCACTTTTGGACTAAAGGAGCTGTGGAGAACTTTTCCAATAGTTTTTTGTGGTCTTGTGAGCACACAGTTCACTCTCCAGTGGTCACAGGCACTGTGACCAACTCTTCCTCCCAGGGTGGTATCAAGGACTGGTCGTGGTGCTGGTATACCCCCTGCCCAAAAGCACTGAGTAAACAGAAAGCATCTCACTGCAGACACCGTCCCATAGCGGAACAGATGTCCCACCCAGCATCTGTGCAGATCTCAACATAGAATACAGGAAACAGGGTGAAATGCAGTAAGATGCCCTCTGAAAGCTCATGACATTCCCGTAACTGAGCCCAAAGATATCGAAATAGAGGAAATGCCAGTAAAATGATTCAAAGTGTTGGTTTTTAGAATGATCAATGAATTAAAGAAAGATCTAAGGATTGATTAAATAAAGAACATTCGGGTATGAAAGAGCACTCCAGTAAAGATCGAGATTCTGAAAAAGAACCAAACAAATCTTGGAAATATCCAGGTGCAGTGGCGCATGCCTGTCATCCCAGCACTTTGGGAGGCTGAGACAGGAGAATTGCGAGTTCAAAGCCAACCTCAGCCATGGCGAGGTGCTGAGCAACTCAGTGAGACCCTGTCTCCACATAAAACACAAAATAGGGCTGGGGATGTGGCTCGGTGGTCGAGTGCCCCTGAGTTCAATCCCCGGTACCAAAAAAAAGGAAGAAAAGAAATCTTGGAAATAAAAAACTCAATTAATTAAATAAAAAATTCGTTGGATAGTATCACCAACAGACTAGTAAAGAAGAAAGAATATCAAGGCTCAAAGACAATGTTGGGGGGTGGGTTAGAACTCTTAGTAATAATGGAAAAAAGGAACTATAAACAGAATGTACAACTGCTTGGGAACATTAAAAGGCCAACCTTAGAACACATAGATCTTGAGGGAGGCGGGCAGATGCAGGCTGGTGATGCAAAACACTTACTCAGTGACATAATAGCAGAAAACTTCCTTAATCTTGGGAATGAGATGGACATGCAGGTACTGGAGGTGTTTAGAACTTCAAATGGAACCCCAAACAAACTCTATGCATAGTTAAAATGTTAAAAATTCAGAACAAAGAAAGTGTTTTAAAAACTGTAAGAGAGAAGCACCAAGTCGCTCAGAAAGGCGAAGCCAGCAGAACAGAAGCAGGTTTCTTAGCAGAAACTTGCACGGGCTGGGAAGGCATGGATGAATGAGTTTCAAACCCGGAAAGAAAGCAACTGCCAGCCTAGAAGATTGTAACCAGCGAGGCTATCCTTCAGAATCAAGGTAGAAATAAATACCTTCTAAGCATAAACTGCAAGAAATCATGATCACTAAGCCTGCATCAGAGATGGTACTTAAAGGAATCCTGCACACAGAAGAGGAAAATAAACACCACCAAATGAGCACAGAAAAAGAATAAGTCCAGGAGAACAGATAAACAAATGAGAATTAAGAATGAATCAAACATTAGGAAATTAACAAAATGACAGGAATTAGTAAATACCTTTTCATAATAATCTTGAATGTTAATAGTCTTAATTCTCTAATTAAAAGGTGCAGGCTGGTAGATTGGATTAATAAAACAGGGCTCATATCTCACAGGCAAAGACATTCACACACTTTCACAGGGAAAGGAGGTTCCATGCAAAAAAAAGGTCCCCCCACTCCCAAACAAAACAGAAACAAACCCAAAGAACAGCATGGGGCTGCCACAAACACAGAGATCCGCAGAACCAGAACAGAATAGGAGACATTGAGACTAACTCACACAGCAGCAGCATCTGATTCTGGACAAAGGGGCCAAAAATATTTCATGGAGAGAATACAACTTTAACAAATGGTGCTAGGAAAACTGGGTATCCATATGTAGAAGAATGAAATTACCCCCATCTTTCACTCTGGTCAAAGATCAGCTCAAAATGAACCAAAGGTCTAGGTAAAAGACCAGAAACCTTGCCGCTGTTAGGAGGAGACATGGAGGAAACACTCCAACAGGTACGGGCCGCAACTCCCTGCATGGACTCCTGTGGCTCAGGATCAAAGAGCAAGACCCCAAGGGGATGGCATCGAATCAAACAGGAAACAGTTACCAAAGTGAAGGACAGTTTACCAGAGGGAAGCCTTTGCCAGGTGCTCTTCTGAGAGACAGTCTATACATATCCAGAATACATAAAGAACTTGGCGGGGCCTGGTGGCACACGCCTGTGACCCCAGTGACAGGGGAGGCTAAAGCAGGAGGACGGCAGTTGCAGTTTTGGGCTAGCCTGGGCAACTTAGGAGACTCCTTGTCAAAATTAAAAATTAAACGGGCCGAGGATGCAGCTCAGTGGTAGAACACCCCTGGGCTCAGTTGTAGTACTGCGAGAAAGAAGAACTCAAAAATATTCAGCACCCCAAAAACAAGTAAACCATTCAACAAACAGAAATGATCTGAAGGGTCAAATTTCTCAAGAGAAGAAACAGAAATGGTCGACAATGGTCTGGAAACATGTTCGCCATCCCTAGCAATCAGGGAAATGCACACGAGGATTACACCGAGATTCCATCTCGCCCCGGGCAATGTCAATGGTCAGGGATACAAATCAGCGGGCTCTGGTGAGGACGTGGGGGAAGGAACACACACTTTGTTGGTGCGCACGTAGGTTAGTTCACCACTACGGGAATCAGCAGGGAGGTCCCGCGAAAAACGAAAACCAGAACCACTCTCTGATCCAGCCACGCCACTGCTTGGAATGTACCCCCAAGAATTCAAGGCGGCCCACGTAGAGACACCAGCGACCCCACCACGGCGCAGTTCACGCAGCCCAGTCAGGAACCAGCGGCCCGCTGCCAGCAGCCGAGTGAATGGAGAGAATGGGGGCCATCGCAGGAAAAGGGGTGGCAGTGGGGAGCCACCTGTTAAGTGGGGAGAGCCCAACGCCAAGCATTTTCTCAGTAGAGCAAGATGGGGGTGGGGAGAAAGGAGACGTCATGAAAGCAGAAGGGACTCTAAATTAGGGGAGAAGTGGAGCCAGCAGGGCAGGGGCAGGGGAGGCGCTCGGGTGCCAGGAGCGCGTCCTACAGGGAACCCACCACCGCCTAGAATTAACGTGCACCAGTTAAAGCTTCGAATCGTCTCTCCTCCTTTCAGTGATCTTGGACGGAGGTTGACCACGGGTGACCGAGCGCCAGGAGGCACAGAGGAGGACTACTGTGCTGTCTGCTTTCCCTCGGGGTCACTGTTTTGAGATGGGTCTTGCTTCGGCACCCGAAGGGTCCAGTCCCTGCGGTGCCCTATGCGGCGCGAGTCTGCTGGCCATGCCTCCTATCCAGCTGGAATGTTGTTTGACCAATGTCTTCCCTGGGTGTGGGTGTCTGCGTCCACGGGTTGTCCCCCGTTAGGGACTCTGAGGCCGCGGCCCCACCGTCTCCCAGAGGCCTGGCTTCTGATGGGCAGCCTGCTGCTGTTCCTGTCTCTGCTCCCCTGAAGACTCGCTGCCTGTCCTCCCTAACTGCTGTTGAGACTTTCCTGTCACTGGTTCTGAGCAATTTGATCGCGAGCATCCTCTCTACCGTGTTGTTGAGGATGCTACAGATGAGTCACACCGGCTGACCTTGGGAAGGTGCCTTGTCCTGGCCTCTCATCTAGCACGCTCCTCGGACAATCAGGGCCACCTGCTGACTCCGGACACCGTGCCCATGGCCGCTCTGCCCACTGGAGAGCTGTGCCAGGCTCAGCTGGTGTGGACAGGTGAGCACCCAGGCCTGCCCCTGAGGAGGAGGCCCCAAGGGCTGGGGAGGGAGCTGGTGGGAACCCCCAGGTTCACAGCAAGGCCATATGCAGACCTGGAAGCCTGCGGGGGTCCTCGGACTCTGTGCAGATGTTTCTAGCTTTCACAGTGACGGCCTCTTCTCCTCAGCATCTTTCCCTCTCTGTGTTGGTCATGCTGCTGGCCTGGCCAGGTTGCTAGACAGAAGCCCCACAGTATGTGTGTGTAAAGATTCAGAGCCCAGTGCCCAGAGTGGCCCCCATGGACTGGTATCCCTTCCCCTTCCTGGATCTCTCTAGCCAAGGTGCTGGAGAGGCCAGCCCAGGGCCATCGAGGAGAGAAGGACTCCTGGACTGTGTCCTGGTTAGAGTACCCTAGTGGTCAGTTACAACTAGCTGCCTTCATGCCTGAGCTTGTGGGGTACAATCTCATCTGCTCCTGTATCTCTGGGGTCCACACAAGCACTGTGTGACCCGGCAGGTGTCCACTGCAAGCAGACCTTGAAGAGTGACCTGCAGAGCCCCTGGTGCTTCTGGAGGGTCCAAGGACTCAAATCCCCTCACTGAGTTCTTCTGGAAAGTCAGCACCACTCTGGGTACACAGAGGGTCCTGGCCCTGAGGGACGGTCCCTGCACAAAGGGGCATGGAGGCCAAGCTGGTTCTGTAGGCTGGAGGGCCTTCACAGACCTGCCTGGCTCTGGTGCTGGGTGGGCAGAGGTCAGAAGCCCTGCAAGGGGCAGCTGCAAGGGGGGAGGCCAGGCTCAGCCCACCTGCCCCAGCTCTCACGCGCCTCTTCTCAGTGACGCGTCACTTGCCTCTGCAAGCCCCAGGGCCAGAGCACTCGCCCTCCCGCCAGCCTCACTGGCAGCGCCCTTGAGAGTGGAGAGCCTTCCTCTGGGCTGGGTTTCCCTGGGCTCCCCGCGGGGCCTGTTCCAGGGGCTGCGAGCACAGGAGGCTGTAACTGAAGAGGCATCTTTGTTTCCTCACTTTTGCCCGTTGGAAAACTCCAGTATTAATATTTATGAGAAATGACCTAATATCCATGCCGCCTGCCGTGTGTTTGCTTAACGTATTTAATGTGATTTGGGGGCTGCGTTGACTTGTAACGGCCTCAGCCAGAGGGCCTGACCTATCTCCTCCCCTCCCCGGCCATGGGGAAAAGACGATGTCCTCCCTGCAGCCTCCCAGTTTTCAATGGCTTTAGAAGGGTCCCGGGCCTCCTGCTCACCTCTGCCCTGGATGGTCAGCCCTGCTGCACAGAGACGCGGCTGGAGGTCAGGGGGCTCTGCGGATGGGCCATCCGAGCCCAGCGGCACACACAGGGTGGGGTGGAGGTGGATTTCTGAGGGAAAGGAAGGAAAAAAACATTTGAATGGTTTCTGAAAATAGCTCCTTGTGTAGTTATAACACAGCAATTTAAATAAGTGCTTTCTCCCGTTTCTCTTGAACATAAAGGTAATTGTTTTTTGCCCTGAAAGAGAAGGCCCGTTCGACTGCAAATTGGTTTTCTTCGCATCTCTCTGTACCCTGCATTAGCTAATGCGGTGCGGCAGGCGAGCCCCTCGAGGTGGCTGGCCTTGTGCCTGGCCTGGACCTGCATCTGCCCCCAGGACGCCACGTGCTGGGCAGGAAGAGCCGCCAGGGAGATGCCTGCTTGGATCTCAGCACTGCTGTGTGGGGCTGTGTGATTTGAGGCATGCTCCTTCACCTCTCTGAGCCCCACTGCCCCAGGGGTGACCTGAGGTCAGGAACAAGAGCAGTTTCTAGGTCAGGAAATAGAACTGGTCCATGCTTGACCCTCGGCAGGGCAGCAGGCCCCAAGGGGAGATGCTCAGCACCCCTGCGGTACTGGCGGCATCTCTCGCCTCCTGACAAAGCAGACGTTGGCTCTGGGCTCAGCCACCCGGTGCCTAGGAGACCCAGGGGCAAATGAAGCTGAGGGCTCTGGGCACCGAGGAGCATTGCCAGCCCCAGCATCACCAGGCAATCCCAAGATTGCCAAGTGGCATGTGTGCCATCTCTGGAGCCCTCCCCACGTTGGGGGCTTTGCTGCAACAAGGTGTCCAGTGGCGTCTGTTAGGAGACCCAGGAGACAAGCACCAGCCCCACCTGCAGAAGAGGTGGGGGCAGGTCCTGGCACAGCCGTCCTGTGGTTCTGGAGATCTGCGTGGTGCCTGAAATCCACCAGGAACAGGGGCTACCCAATCGGGAGCACCGGCCAGTCCCTTCTGGGGTCCAGGCACCAAGCTGAGCCCTCAGGTGGCTCCCACAACCTCCCTCCAGAGTGCAGAATTTCCACCTCCTGGCCAGCAGCGCTGAGGCTGGGAGGAGTGAGCCACTGCAGCCCAGAGCCAGCGGGCCGGGCCAGGATCGTCCCTGGGTCGGCGGTAGGCCTAACCTGGCCTCCCCTGCGTCTGCTCGTGATCTAACCCCAGACGGCAAGACATCAGAGAAGCGAAGGTGCAGCCTGTCCCCCTGTGGTGGTGTCGTCGAGGGTCCCAGACCTCGTCCACTTCCAGACCCCCGGCAGCCACAGCTCCCAGGCTGCCCCACGCAGCCTCCCCCTCCCTCTCCACCTTCTGTCCTTCTCTGGAGAAGGGGCAACAACTGCAGCCCACCCAGGAAGCCAGGCAGGGCAGGTGGAGGGAGCCTGGAAGGGGAACCCACACACGTGTTTCCTCTGAAGCCCGGACACTGGACCCCGACAGTCTCATCAGAAATGTGACACCCTCACACTCGTCAGCCAGCTCTTCCCTGCGGGATGAAGACTCAGCTCCCAGCCTAATCACTGGTGAGAGACACAACCAGCTGCTGCCTCGGCAGGCCCCTGGCCTCCTGGGAGAGGACCCAGCACAGGGATTCATGGTCCCCACCTCCCCACGCGCTTCTCGAGTTACACGCCACAGAGATGATGTCATGGCAGCCGCTGCCTGAGCTGCAGAAGAAAGAGGCCCCTCTGTTTCGGCCCCAGGAGCCAGGACAGGCTCGCCTCTCAGGCACCGGAATTCCTCTCCCCGGCTTCGGAGGAGAGGGCTAGTGCTGAAACCTTTGTTTCTCCCCAGAGCTTGGAAGCTGTGTATGCGTACTGTGGAGGATTGAGAGAACACCGAAGGGCAAGAAGAAACAGAAGATATTCAAGACCCCTCATCATGTTTTCTTCTAGTATTTTTCCATCACATATCTCTACTCAGGCACTCAGCAGCTCATCCAGCAGCCGACCATCGTCCAGTCCTCAGTCCATCTTCCATCCATCACTAGCTCCTCCGCTGCCTCCTTCCACCCACCCACCCATTATTCGCCTTTCCTTCTTCTTTCCTTCCTCCTTCCTTCCACCCGTCTATCCATCCAGATGGCTCTCAAGTCAAACCATACGCAATTGCTGAGACTAGATCATTTCAAAAACGGTATTTTAGTCTGGCTTAAGCTAATACCAATTGTCTATTCTATACCCTTTGTTTTTGAAAACTTCGGATGTCGTATGCGCTGGTGCCTCCTGCCCTGTAATGACGTTTCTGTGACAATCTGAAGACTTTTGACTTGGAAAATCTCCATGAAGCACCTGTTTGGCAGCCAGGTGGATGTGAGGGTCCCGGTGGGTCAGTGGTTGGCCTGAAGTCACAGCCACGGAGCCTGGTCATGGAGACAGCAGGGTGTCCATACATGCTGTCACCTCACTGCCCAGTGTCCGCGCCTTGGCAGCAGGGTGGCTTCAGGGAGCACCATTTCCAGTGATTCACAGTGACAGGAAAAGGAACTTGTATGAGGAGGCATATGGGGGCCCAGGACAGAGGCTGACATTGAGGGAGGTCCACCCTCCCTTGGGCACACCCTGCTGTGCAGTCCAGGCGGAATGACTCAACCTCTCAGGGCCTCTGTGTGGTCGGCAGTGAGCAGAAGCCAGAGGAGGCAGCCACCTCCCAGGGAGAAAGGGTGTCCAGCACAGGCTGGGGCTCTCAGTGTGGGCTGGTCAAGAAGAACTCTGTCTTTCTTGCTTTTCCCACCAGAGGGGCAAAAACCATGGCAGTCAGCTGGAGGAGGGACAGAGCCCAGGAGCTCTCCCAGTCCCAGGGTGACCTGCCAAGTTGGCTGCACAGTAGGAGCAAGTGGAGAAACCTGGTGTTAGGGAACACTCAGCCAGGCCTCTTGCGGGCACTTCTGTGACTCCGTGAGGATAACTGTCCCCACAAGGGGATGGCTCAACAACGGTCGCCCTGAGTACCTGGCCTGGGTTTTCATTCTCTGCGAGACCCAGGGAAGTCCTGGGGCCTCCTCATACCCGCCCTCCAGCAGAACACCCTGGGAGGCACGGTGGAGGCTGTGCAGATGCTGCCTCCGCACACTCCGAACCTTCATTTCCAAGCAGCGGTCAAGTTTCGGTCCCACAGAGGTCTTTGACCTGATGAGCAGGGCAGCTGCCATTGGACCACTGGGCCATTGGACCAGGCCTTGCCGTCGGCACACATTCCCAGACTGGGCACAGGAGCAGGGAAGAGGCAGATGTGAGGAACGTGCCGCACGGGGACATGCACGTGTGTGTACGTGGGCACGTGTCTGTGAGAGAGCACACACGTGTGTGTGTGTAAGTGTGTGTATGGATGTGTGAGCCCGTGAGTGTGCACGTGTGGGTGTGTGCCTGAGTGCGTGCATAAATGAGTGTGCACATATGTACCTGTGTGTCTAGGTGAGCATGAGTGTGTGTGCCTGTGTGTGAGTGTGTGTGCACGTGTGTGCCTGCGAGTGTGCGAGTGTGGGTGTGTGTCTCAGTGTGTGTCCCTGTGGGGGGGACAGGCTGGGTGGGTGCAGCCGGCAGGCATGGTGTGAGCCAACCTAAGCTGCTCCTGCTATAGCAGTGCTGGGCCCCACAGGCCGCTGCCCCTTCCCGCGTGGCCACTGTGCTGGGCAGTGGGCGCCTCAAGATGGATGAGCCTCGTCTTTGCTTGTCAAGAGCTGGGGACGAGCCTGCTGAAGGCGGCTCTCCCCACACATGGACTGAGTTAGCCGCCCCTCCCCCTGCTCCGCGTCCACACAGCACTGTGCCCTGGTGGTCAGCCCCCGCCCCCACTGCCAGCCCACCTCTACTTCTAATTGGGCCGCAAAGCCATTTAATGGTGTCTGCCGCGTCTGCAGGGCTGCTCGGGGCAGAACAATGCCCTATTCATGTCCCAAACAGAACGCTAGTGATCGGGCTAATATCTTTAAGCTAAAAAACAAGACTTAATTGGGACAGATGCTGCAAATTCCAGAGCCAAAGGCCAGCTCCAGAGTGATCTAAACCAGGTATGTGCCAGGGCTTCGATTTTAATAGCGGCTTTTATTTTTTTATTGGCATATACAAAACTCGCTCATGCTCTGCACAACAGGCCAGTGGCGGGCTCTGTGGGAAGCCCCGTGGGCACAGGCCTGCAGAGCCTGTGGCCGCCCTGTGTGGATGACAAGGAAAAGATACCCACCACGTGGAAAGCAGTGTCGCCGTGGACGACGGTCTTTTCCTCTCACTGGGCCGAGGCCCTTGTGGCCTCTCCAGAACCTCGACGTTGAGACCCCTCCCTGGAGAATCGACCGACCCTGTTCTGCAGCTGCTGGTCCTCGTGGACATGGCCGTTCTCGTCAGGAGGCCCCTGCTTCTAGTCAGCCGCCACGGGTTCTCCTGCAGTGGGCAGGCCACTGCCCCGAAAGTAAGCGCCTGCATTTTGCTCTAAGTTATTCGATGGCACACGCCTGTCTCTAATCTGCTAGCCCAGCCCACTGGTCTCCCAGAGGGCTTTCTGCATGGTGCCCTCCACACGGTTGGACAAAATGGACTTCCTTCTCACCTTCCACATTATCAGAGCCAGAGGCACCTGGAAGCCCTGCCCAATCCAAAGCCGGTTTCCCTTCAGCCACCTGAAGTTCATGCCTCTGGCGCTGGCTTATCGAGGCCCAGAAGGTGCCTCAGGTACCTGAGAACATTGCTGCTATTGCAAACGGTAAAAGGAGCGTGCCTTCCTGGATGGCTAGAACTCCTGAGCCCTCAGGAGAGCTGGGAGCAGGATTTATCAGAGTAATAAGTACTTTGAGGAGAGCCTCAGATTCAGGTAGAGCCCATGGTCCACCATCCATTCACCATGCATCTTCTTATCCATCCACCCATCTACCTATCCATTATCCATGCATCCATCCATCCACCCATCTATCCCCATAACTATCCATCCATCCCTCATCCATCCATCCATCCATCCATCCATCCACGCTTTTATTCTCTAACTATCCATCCATCCATCAGCTACCCATCCACTCATCCACCTATTTATTCCCCTAACTGTTCCTCTATCCACTATTCCTTCTTCTATCCACTCATCCATCATCAACCTGTCTATCCATCCACTCATTAACCGGGGCAGCCTGCCCTTGTGTGGTCTTCTGGGTGACCAGGGGCCTCCCTCCCACTCTCTGTCAGCACCCCAGGCCAGGGGAGGTGGAGGGCCTCCCAGGACCCCTACCTGTGGTCCTTGCTACCAGACCCTGGGTCCAGTGTCCCACAGGCCTGCTACCAGACACCCCTCTGTACCGGCACTGCAGAATGTGTACAGGGCTCTAGAAGCCACGGCCCTTGGTCCAGCTGAGTGAGATATTAAGACCTCAGCCCATCAACCCCTGATGGGGGTAGCAGAGGCCAAGTTGGTCTCCAGCAGGGGCTGTACACTCTGCCTGCTTGGCTATGTGGAGTCTTCCAGCGGCAATGGGGAGGGATTTGGGCATTTGCTGGAAGCTGGGGTGTGGCGATTCATGGGGCTGGGACCAGAGCTCAGGTGTGTCCCTCTGCAGCCGAGAAGTTCCCTAAGGTAAACAGACACACAGTCCATGGCCACACACAGTGGGGCAGCAGACATGGCCAGTCGCTGTGGCCCTGTGAGAGCAGACCCCAGAGGCTGGAGGCTCGGTGCTCCCTGTGGGACATGAAGGGTGGACAGGCAATAGGAGGAGCCGTGCAGGGTTCGAGGTCACCCAGGCTTCTGTGTGTGGCCTTCACTGAGGGACCTTTATGAACATGGAACCTTTTGAGCCTGGAGGCCAATGTGGGGAATGACCAGCGGGTTGCTCATGGACTCCTACCCACCTGTCAGCCATCACATGAGATGGCCTGTGGCCCTCCTCTGCTCCCAGCGGACTGTCACCTTCGGGGTCTGTGGTGTCCACTCCTGCTCTGCACTCCTCTGTGGTGGAGTCCTGGGAAGGCCTCCTTCCTCTGACTCCATGCACTCTTCCCTGCGCCCAGTTGACCTGCAGCCACTCGGCTCTACACAGGTGCTGCGTCCAGCCTGGGGAGAGCTCCAGGGGCTTTCCTGGTGCTGGACGCTTGGGGCCTCATGGGTGTCTGCGGTTACAAAGCTCATCATCCCTGTGCGGGTGAGGGGCTTGTCAGGGACAGGCTCGAGCAGGCTGCTGCCCGGTGCTTCTCCCCTGGCGGAACCCGCACCATGACAGGAAGGGGCCATGCCAGTCCCGCTGTCCCCGCCCGGGCAGTGAGGCAGCGGTAGGGGCAGGCTGTGTTCTGCCACTGGAGGCCTGTGAGGCCCAGGCACCCCTCCTTCACAGAGATTCCCTCCCACAGGCGACCCCTGGACTCTGGGAAGGTGTGGGGCACTCACGTCCCTGCCCCTGAGAAACTCCCCTCACACGTCCAGCTGTCTTTCCACTGGGACACTTTCTCTTCTAGCTTTTCTCCCGGTGGTTCATCTGTTTTGAATGGACACTGTATAAAAAGACAACATGTGTACAGAAAACAGACGGGAGTGGGCGGCCCGTCACAGGAAGGACGCACCCAGGTATCCAGCACCGAGATTAAAATGCCCCAGCTCCTCCATCTCCTCTCCTGACTCTTTTCGTCTGCTTTTAGTTGCTATGATCAAAACACCTGACGAGAGCAACTGGGAGGAGGAAAGGTTTACGCGGGGTCAGTTTCAGGGCTCAGTCCATGGTCGGCTGACTTCACCGCTCTGGGCCTGCGTGAGGCGGAGCATCGTGGTGGAAGGGCAGGTGGAGGAAAGCTGCTCAGCTCACAGAGGCCAGGCCGGGCGAGGGAGGGAAAAGAGCCAGAGACGACGTACAAACCCCAAGGGCACGTCCCCAGTGACCCCTGCCTCCAGCCATGCTCTGCCTCTGTGGCTACCACTCAGCAATCCATTGGAGTTATTCCTCCATCAAACGGATTAATCCACTGCCTGGGTACAGGTCCCATCTTCAAGTCACTTCACTCTGAGCATCCCTGCTTGACACAGGAGTGTTTTCGAGGACACCTCTTATTCGAGCCACAACCCTCACGCCACCACAGACTCCTTGGCCCATCTGTGAAGCCCACGTGGGCAGGATCCCACGGAGCACTCTGTGAAGCCTGTGAGGTGGGGGGAGCTGCCGCAGGAGAGCTGCTGGTCTGTCTGCTCCTCTACCATGCTCCCTGTCGACAGGCATGTCCACTCGCCCTTCTGACATCAAGGACCTTACCTGCCTCCAGCTTTGGAATTCTGATCACAGGTCTGGAGGATGGATACTCTTGGAAGGGCCTTCAAGGCCCCTGTGCCTCCTCTGTTGAGTACCCACCCAGACGGAATTCCGGCCAGGGGCACGTGCTCGGGATTTGCAGGTAGGATTCGCCAGGAGTCTGCTCCAGGAGCACCACTCGCAGTCCTTGGCCTCCGTGACAACCTCCTGCCTCCCGTGGCTTGCCAGGCTCCCAAATGCAGCCAAGCCAGTGTGCACAGTGGTGGCTCACGAGGTCATCACTGCCCTTCCTGGGGACCTGTGTGGCGGGGACCTCTGCCCACGTGTGCCCACGTGGCTCTCTGTCAGAAGCCTGGGGAGACTCCTGATCGGCTCACAGGCCTGCACTCTCCAGACAGGAGCCTCCTGCCCATGGCTGCAAGGGTCCCCACCCACACCTGGGTTTGCTTTTCTCTCATCAAGGTTTCTCAGTGGGTGGAATTCCTTCGTTTCCATGGAGCTTTACCTTAGCGTTGGTGCTTTAGAGTTCCGTTTAAAGTCTTGGGCTGCCCCAGGTCATGAGTATCCGGGCTCGGCCAGCAGCTGTGGCTTTTCCTCTCACATTTGAAGCATGATCCACCTGGAGTGTCGTTCCTGCCCGCTGGGAGGTCAGGGCAAAGTTCTGACTCGTCCTGCATCTGTCCAGTGGGCCCAGGACACATTATTAAAAACACTGTTCTTTCCCAAGCAGTTTGCCCTGCAGCCTTTGGTGGAATCCACGAGGAGGTGCACCTGCTTCTAGACCAGTTCTGTTCACGTCTGGAAGGACAGGCCCGGCTTGGAGGAGCCCGTGGGCTGTGAGTGGGAGCATATGCAGAGTGTCCGTGCTGCCCAGCACGCCACAGCTGGGCAGACATCCCCATCGGCTCACGGTTTCTGTGGGTCAGGAATCTGGCTCGGCATCTCCAGGGGCTGCAGTGAAGGTGTCAGCTGGCTTGTGTCCCTTTCTGGATTCCAGGATCCTCTTTCAGGCTTCTGTGGCTGTTGGCAGAAGCCAGTTCCCTGTGGCTGTAGAACCAAGGTCTTTGGTTCCTGCTGGCTGTTGGCCAGCCCTGTTCTCAGCTCCCAGAGCTGTTCTCAAGGCCCTGACATATGGTCTCCTTCATCTTCAAGGCCAGCAACAAAGGCTGTCCCTCATGTCTCATCTCTCATACTCCAAGCTCCTTCGGCACCCTCACCCTAAAGACTCATCTGATTACCCACCTTAAAAGCTCACCCAATTAGGTGAGACCCACCAAGGACAGTCTCCCTATCAGCTGATGGGCACCTCAAGGGCATCTGCAAAGTCCTTCTGGTTCTCTTACCACTGCGGTGTGCTGGTTGTGTTGGGGTGGATAACTCTTCTGCTGGTCTGCATTTCCAGATCCTGGGGGACCATGGGCTCTGAAATAGCTAGGTGGAAATTTATTCTCTCAGAGCAATAGACACCCTGGCCATGAGTTCAGCACATGGCCATCCAGAGTAAGCTGACAGCCAAGCCCCACTGGTGGCTGGTGTGTGCCTACTGAGTTGATAACCCAGTGGACAGGACATCACAATTCTTTATCTGTGTGCATCTTGCCGTGCCAATCTTTCCTCTAGTCTTCCCTACATGCTGGCATAGGCTGTAGTTGTGGAGCATCTTGGAGCAGACAGCTGGGGGTGACCACCCAGAGGACAAAGCAGAACAGGCTGGCTCCTCAGTGACCTCCTGAGCAGGGCACCATGCCAGGCACAAGGGCTTCTCCGATGTGCTCAGTGAGGAAGAGTAAGACCGTGTGTGTTCAAGCCAGTGTGTTCAACTTCCCCGTCAACTCCCTTCAGACCTAAGCATAGTTAACACACATGGCCACTGACCTGAACCCGACTGTCCAAGGCTAAACTATCCTTGTATTACTCTGATAAACCCATTCAGGTCGTGCTTTATTGTGTGTGTGTGTTTCCATGTTTCACATTGCTGGATTTAATTTTTAGCTGTTTTATTTATGGCTTCAAAAAATCTATGGTCAAGAATAAATTTAACCTGTGATCTCTGATCTGAACATCAAGGTGATTTTAGCATCACTAAATGATTTGGGAGCATTTCCTTCTTTGTATTCTTTGAAACAGTTAGTTTAGAGTTGGGGTGTTATACTTTCTAAATATTCTAGAGACTGTAATGGTTTAGATGTGAGTGTCCCCCAAAGCTCCTGTGCGAGACAGTGCAAGAAAGTTTAGAGGTGAAATGACCGGGTTATGAGAGCCTTAACCTAATCAGTGCGTTCATCTCCCGATGGAGATTAAGTGGATGGCCACTGTAGGCAGGTGGGGTGTGGCTGGAAGAGGGTCCCAGGGGCGTGCCTTGGGGTTTATGTTTTGTCCTTGCTGAGCAGAGCTCTCTGCTTCCTGGTGCCCTGTCCTGAGCTGATGTACTTCTCCACGCCTCCTGCCACGATGTTCTGCCTCATTTCAGGCCCTGAGGAAAGGAGACGGCTGTCTACGGACCGAGACCTCTGAAACTGTGAGCCCCCAAATAGGCTTTTCCTCCTCTAAAATTGTTCTTGTCAGGTTTTATGGCCACAGTGGCAAAAAAAGCTGACTGAAACAGAGACCATCCTCTAAAATGCTCTGAGTCTGCAGGGGTCGATCTGGAATAAACTTTAAAAGCCAAAACATTTTTCAGATATTTCTTTTTTAGTCGACTCTTTTGAACGAAGTTATGGACCTTGTAGAAGTTTCTTCAGCTCTCCACTAACATGTTTCTGCTCCAGAACGGGCAGGGACGCTACTGTGATTTGACGTCACACCCTCCCGTCCCCTCCGTGTCTTTGTTGTTCAAGCACCCACACTCTCGAGGACCGTGGGACAGGTGCACACCCCATGTCTGTTGTGCTTTCTCACAATAAGGTCATGGTTGTGGTGTGGGAAGTGTGCCCCAGTGCCTTGGATCAGGGCGTCTCAGATGTCACTCCGTCACATGGTGGGGTTGGCACCAACCCCTGGCGAGGGTGGTGTCTCCCAGGATTTTCTGCTATAATGTACCTATTTTCCATTTACAATTAATGAAGATTTGCAGGAGAACACATTGGGGCCACACAGGTGTCCAGTTTCTCCTTAAACTTTTACTCACACATCACAGCACTCACTGGTGGGTCGCCTGCAGCAACTGTCACCGTGGTGATTTAAAGCTGCCCATCCATTTATTCTCCATGAATTAGTTGAAATGTGTCTGTACAGGAGAACAGCACGTTCTCTCATATTTATTTGTTCATGATTTATTTGTGGACTGCTTGATATCTTTCTCCTCGGAATTTTAGTCCAATATTATCGTTATTTATTTTATTACTCAAATTGTTCCAACTTTGGCCAGTGAGAGCCCTTTTCCATTGGTTCCTGGGTCCTTTCGCCATTCTCTCCCCATTAAAGAGAAAAACTCTCTTAGCCTCCTCACTGTCTAACATGACAAGAGGTTCCAGATCATTTCATATGTACCCTACTTGGTCCTAGAACAAGCCATTTTAAAAAAAAAATCTTCCCTTGACTAGTGTTGTTTTCAGAGGCTGGAGACTTACATCGCTGTGGCTCGAAAGGCTAGTGCTGCAGTCTTGGTCCACAGAGTGAGGGTTGGGAGGCGGTGGGCCTTTAAGAGGTGGGCCTGTTGGGAGGTCCTTGGGCCAGTGGGTGCCTGCCCATGGAAGGGGGGAAGGGGTTCTCAGGAGAGGGTCGCTGCAAAGGCTCGAGCCTGGATCTTACTCTCTGGATTCTTGTTTGAAGATATGAGCCTTCCTCCTGCACAAGCTCCACCATCTGCCACAGAGTCCTCATCTGTCCAGCGCCTTGTCCTTGGACCTCCTGACCCGTGAGCTAAGTAACCTCTTCTTTGTGAAGTCGGCCAACTTGAATGTTTTGCTAATTTGTTTTCATATATTGGAGAAGTCTTACATTCTTGAATAAATTCCACTTGGTCAAAATATATAAGCTTTTTATATGTTGTTGAATTTGAATTGTTAGTATTTTTGAGGACTTTTGCATTGATATCCTTGATAAAGAATTCCGACTGGAGTTTTTCCCCCTTGGAATGACTTTGTCTGTCCAGATGTTAGGATGATATTGACTTCACAGAAGGAGTCCCTCTGCTTTCCTCTCTTTGTGTTTGCCTTTTTTTTTTTTTTTTTTTGGTACTAGGGATTGAACTCAGGGGCACTTGACCACTGAGCCACATCCCCAGCCCTATCTTGTGTTTTATGTAGAGACAGGGTCTCACTGAGTTGCTTAGCGCCTCCCATTGCTGAGGCTGGCTTTGAACTCACAATCCTCCTGTCTCAGCCTCCCAAAGTGCTGGGATTACAGGCTTCAGCCACTGAACCCAGCTTGTGTTTGCCTTTTGACAGTTTGATCGTAAAGCACTTAGGTGTGGACCTCTTAGGTTTATCCTATTGGAAGTTCACTGAGCTTCTTGAAGATGTAGATTAATGTTTTTCATCAAATCCAGGCAGTTTGGGTCTCAGATCACCCAGCTTCAAGTTCACCAGCTCTGCTGCTGGTTCAGATCTGTTCCTCAGCTCTCCATCATGCTTTTCATTTCAGTTTTTATACTTTTCAGCTCTGGAGTTCCTGTGTGATGTTTTATGATTTCTGCTGACTTACTGATATTCTCTGTTTGGCAAGACATCTTTCCCATGCCTTCCTTTGTAGTTCTTTGAACGTATGTTTAACAGCTGATTTGAAGTGTGTAGACTAATTCCAGCACTAGACTTCTGCAGAGCACAGTTTTACTGACTTTCAGAAAAATCCTATGTATGTACTACACAAAATTTCTTTGCATGTTTCATACTTTATTATTATTATTATTATTATTATTTGGTGGTACTGGGAGTTGGACTCAGGGTTGTTCTGCCATTGAGCTGTTTCTTCAGCTCTTGATTTTTTTTTTTTTTTCATTTTGAGATGGGATCTCCCTATGTTGCCCAGGTTGGCCTCAAACTTGAAATCCTCCTGCCTCAGCCTCCTGTCTTTGGGATTATACACATGCATTACCATGTCTGGCTCCTCTTTTTTTTTTTTTAAGTAGACATTTTAAGTAATATAATGGTGGTAATTTTGGAACTTAGATTCCCCTCCCCCACTCAGATTTTTTGTTGTTGTTATTTGGTTTTGCTGCCCTTTGTTTATTTAGTAAATTTTAATAACTTTTTCTATAAAGTCTGTATTCTTTATCAAGTGTGGCCACTGAAGTCCCTGCTCAGTTTTGCCTAGTGGTAGTTAATGTTTAGAAAGAGATTTCCTTGTACCAAGAAATCTCCCAGATTTTTCTGAAGGAGACTTTGACATTTCAGCTGTCGGGTTACAACTCTGCCTTAGCCTTCAATTCCTACAGGCTTCCGGTCAGCCAGAGGCGAGAGCTTGGGCCTGTGTGGGTCTTCCCTGGGTATGTGCATGGCCCTGCACATGCCTGCGACCTTCTAGAGTCCCAGGAATATGTTGGAACTTCCCCTGCAGTGGTTTTTAGGACTGTTTTTCACAGTTATCATTATGGACAGGCTGATGGTTTTCAAGGCCACTAGGCAACTGGGGAAGGAAGGAGGGTAAGGCAAGAGAAAACACCACAAACTCTCTGTTCCTGAAATTCAAACTTTTCAGATTTTAACAATTGCTCTTCAAATTCTTGGGAGTTCTTTGTGAATTATCAGAGTTCTAGAAGAGTTGATTTTGATAATTTCTTTCTGGCATCCTTCTTGCTGTTCTAGAAAAGTGAAATTTGGAGACCCTTACTTCATTGTTCTGGAAATGCTTCTTGTCAGCCTTTCAAAGGAGAAACTTTAAAAATTTCCTTTTGCCTTAGTCAACTTTGTATTACTAAAACAAAACACTTGAGACAATAATGCAATAAAAAGAAGTGGTTTGTTTAGTTCTCAGTTTTGGAGGCTCCAGTCCAAGTTGGGGCGGCTCCATTAGCTTGGGACTCTGGTGCACCAGATACGATAGCAGGAGCACATTAGAGCAGGTGGTCACAAGTCAAGTCAGGAACAGGGAGAGCGGGCTGGGCTGTTAACACCCGTACCTCTTGCTGAGGTCACAGCAGGGACCCTGGCTTTATGCAGGAGGCTCAGCTTTGACTGCCACCCCTTTGGGGTCACAGGGCCTCAGCCCCTGCCCTGGGAGCCCGTTCCAGGTCCTGGTGTTGAGGCAGCCGGGCAGCACAGCTTTGCCTCAGCAGGACGACTACTTTGGATCACGGAACTTCTCTTACTCTTCTGCAAGCTCAGTCCTTCCTTTAAACGATACACATCCACTTCACCTGGCATTTCAAGCTTTTTCTTTGTCAAACAGGAATATTCTTAGGTTGTCTTGATCCAAGTGTCCCTGGCAAAAGGAACGTGCTCTCTGTCTACCAAAACTCATAGCAACCACCAAGACCAACACCGAGGAGCAAGGAACTGTCAGGTGCGGCGAGTTTCATGGTGTGGGCATCTCGTCCATGTTCACTGTGGGAGAGCCTGACCCCAGCCAGGGGTCTCCAGGTGCTAGCTCAGCTACTGGATGGTGTGGCTGGGGTGTTAGGGCTGCCGACATCCAGGGCCAAGGGAGCTACTGTGGTCCCAGAGCCTCGGCCCACCTGGACAGGGCCCTGCCTCTCCTAGAGCAGCATCTGGAACCCAAGCCAGGGCTTCGGAGGGGACCCCGCCAGCATGCAGACGGCGAGGTTCATAGACCAGACCCAAGGCTCGATGGGGAGACTGCTCGCCCGGGGCAGCAGGGCCAGGAGAATCCATTAGAAGGACGGGTGCCCTGGGAGAGGACAGGTGAAGCTGGGGACCCCAGAAGTAGGTTTGTTTTTCTGAGAAACCTCTGAGTTGGGAATGAGGATGGGGCGGAGGGCAGTTCCAGGGACTCCCGTGTGCTCCCATAGGAATGCGTCCATCTTGTGGGGTCAGAATCCAGCGGGCAGACCAGGAGCAGAGCACGAGGCGTCCTCCACAGGGGAGTTTCTTAGCAAGAGTGGGGGCTCCCCGCCTCCGGGATGTAAGTGCCACCTCTCCCTCGCTCGGTGCCGAGCAGCTCACCCACCTGAGCCTGTCGCATCACACAATTCCTCCCTCCTCCTGCTTTCTGACTGCTTAGACTTCTCAGCTGTGAACTTAGCAGCAGTGTGACTGAGACAAAGCTTCAGGCATTGAGGTGACCGTGACTCAGAGGTTTAATTGCTAGAAAGCTTGGTGAGGGCGATTCGCTGCCCTCCTGGTCAGTTACCATCACGTCCGCCTCGGGCCACTTCCCCTGGCAGGCCGGCCCTACGTTTGCACCGTTCAGCCCCCTGGGGTCTCACTGTTCCCTCTCCTTTACAATAAGTGGATCTCAGGTTGGGCGGTGGCCTACTCAGGGTCGCAGAGCTGCCAAGGTGAAGATGTGGGTGTGCACACAGGCCTTGCCGCCCTAGAGCCTGTATTGCTGATTTTAACAGTTTATCCCAACATTCCTTTTTGGAAGGGACATTCCAGTCATCTGGCCAACAGTGAGGATCCATTCCCCAAACCCAGGGTGTGAGTGCAGGTCATGCGTCCAGGAGGAGGCCAAGAGGCAGGCCCAGGGGAGAAAGTGAAGGAGGAGAAGGACGGACTCTAGAAGGCGGTGACCATGTGGGCTGAGACAAGCCAGCACTGTGCCAGTAGGGCCTTTGACATGGTGGCCTGACAGCACACAGCTCTTGACGGGTGACTCTGGAGTGATTCTGGTTGCATAGTGAGAGACCTCAACCCTGCCGGGGCAAGGAGAGTGTCAGGGACCGCTTTGGAAAGGTGGTTAGCTGTCCACTGCAGTCAGTGATATGATACCTGCTCTGGAGCCCGTGGCCCCCTCTTTGGGGACATCTTGTCTTCCCATGCATGGTCTGCTGGGGTGAGGGTTGAGAGGCTGCTTATACCTCCACCCCGTTGTCCCTTGGAGCTCTTTCTGGCCTGGGTCCCCTCTCGGACTCAGCAGGGCTCCCTGGACCTGATCAGTGCGCCGGGTCACTGTTGCTGCAGAGGCCCCTCCTGGAGAGCACACAGAGGCTGCCCAAGCCTGCGTTTCCGGCTTAAAAACGGAAAGAAATGTTGGGCAGAAAACCCAACATACACTCCTGGACTGGGGTTGCTTGACATGACCGTCTTCCTGGAGGACGTGTGCCTCCGCAGGGCACACAGACTCTCGCCATTTCTGACTCACTAGCTTCATCTGCTCGCAGCTTGAGCAGGCCAGACCAGCGTGACGCCCTGCAGAACGGCTTAGGTGCCTGTGACCTAATCGAGCCAAAGACGGGAAAGCTGCGTGTGCTGTTGTCCACCCCCCTGGCTGAGAACTTCTCTGAGCTTTGCTTTCGGAAAGATGTGGAAACAAACTTACTCCTGGGGGCTGACCACAGAGCATGCAGCTGAGGCTGTGCCCACGGGCTCTGGTGACAGGCTGCCGCTGGCTTCAGCCGGCAGCAGCCTGCGTGACCTCCGATTAAGCTTCACCAAGAGAATGGAGAACTGGTGTACAGCAGAGTCCCCAGTGTGAACGGCGGCTAAGGGAAGGTCTGACTCAGAAGGCCCGTCCGTGGGACACTGTGCGAGCCGTCTGGCGCACAGCGTTGACAGGAGCTCTGGTCTCCACTGAGGAAGGTCGTGTGCTCTTAGGAGGTGAAACTGACCACCCAAGTCAGTTCCACACACAGAAGACCTGCTGAGGCGCTCCTGGCCCCGGGAGGTAGGTGTACATCAGGAGGTTCCATGTGGGGACATGCCACAGCCCCTCCAACTTGGCCTGATTCTACGGCCACAGCGAGGAGCTGCCAGAGGCCCACAAACCCTGTTCCTGCCCCGGGTGGGACCCAGGCCAAGGTGTGAGGACCACTTGACAAAGTGGCGGGCCATCTGGCAGCACAGGAGGGACCCAGGCCTCTCTGGGGGAAGGCTCCTCTTCCCTGGAGCCCCCTCCACCCCATGCCGTGTCATCATGCTCTGGCCTGAGGACCCCACTGGGGCTGCACAGACAGGCAGCAGGAGGAAGGGTCCGAGAGCAAGGGGACTTGGGCCCACAGTGTGGGGTGGCAGCAGGGCCTGGGCGCTGAGCTTGGCTCCCAATATCTTGGGTCTAGACTGGCCAGACCTTAAATCAGAGAGGTGATTGTGCTTGAGAAGGGCAGACCACCAGGGCTGTGACACCCTTCCTGCCCCAGGGCCTTGGCTTGGGTACGCTGGAATGTGCAGCTCCAGGCCTGCTGTGGCACCCTGCCCTGTCCCTAGGGTCTCTGCTCAGTGGGGAACCTGGTGATAAGACTGACAGTGAGTGACGTTACCCTCTGTGCTCGTGAGAATGGCAAGGCACTGTGAATGCCGGCGTTCCAGCTGGCTTTCCACCGGCCCCTCTCTGGGGAGTCTGGGCCGACAGGGCGGGGGGCATGAGAGAGGAGGCCCATTTCCATTTTTAGGATGAATTCTCTTCTGGGAAACTCCAGGCCTATCTTTGGCACAGACACATGGAAGGCAATGGAGCCCCAGCCCCAGCAGGACCAGTCGGTGACATCTCCCCATCGAGTTCCTCTCCCTGGAGTGTGTCGTTCAGCCCAGGGTGGGGGTGGCAGCTTGGCTGTCCAGTGTCTCTGTCTTTAAATACCCACGTTTGGAAAGCATCAGCTGCGTGGACCCATCAGCCGCCATCATGGCGCCCACGCTTGGGGGCATGTGCAGGTGCCAATGCTCTGTTCAACTGATTTGGAGACATGTGAGGAAGCTGTGGCACAGGCATGCCCCGTGGCGTCTGGCAAGGCCACGGTGCTCCTCGCCTGTGCTCCTGGTTCCCGTGCAGGAAGGCAGGCCACACATGCTTCTGACCAATGGAGTGAGCAGGAAGGACAGGTGCCACCTCCGCCTGGGGAACCATCCTCCGCGTCCTCTCTAGGGTTGATGGACAGGGCCTAAGCGTGTGATGTCCATCTCCCTGGGGTTCTGAGCGGTGCCTTAACTGTGTGCAGACTTGGCCTGTGGAGATGGGCCTGGGGCTGCCCATGTCCACGTCCAGGGGGACCAGAGGAGCCTGGACCAGCTTCTGGACGGCTGTTATTGGCAGAATCCCTCAAAAAAGAAAGTTATTAACTACTCTCATGGGAGCCCAGGGACTGAGCCACAGAGGTAAAGGAGAAGGGAAGGGTCCTTGCCACTCGCTGCCTGGAGCCCCCACAGGTGCTCAGGGTGCTGCTCCAGCCTCCTGCCTGGAGAAGCACCTCCCCCTGGGGACTCTGAATCTCTCACAGGACCCCAAACCCAACCTCGCTGTAGCTGCTCCCCCTCAGGATGCATAGCACGGCCTCTGGGAGGCTGGCCTCGAGGGCCCCATGGGAGTCCTGAAATGTCCTGCTGTGCCCCTTGAGGTAAGAAGTGTGCTTGTTCTAGAGAACTCTTATCCCCGCTCCTCCAAGTCCTAGATCTACTGCAGTTAGTTAGCCAGAAGCTAGAGACCCCGCTCTGGCCCCGGGGGGCCCTGTTCAGCCCCGCAGGTGTAGGCTTGCGGAGCCTCTGGAACCGAGCGTGGGCCCTCGGCCGAGCCATCTGCAGGCCCCAGCTCAGGCCCCAGCCCATCCCCACCTGGGAAGCCAACCAGGGGCCCCCTCCACTGATGGCTCAGCAGCGTGGGGCGTCTGGTGGCCCTTCGGCCCAGCCCACTCCCCTGAGGAGGGGCACAACACGCACAGCCTTGTCCTGGGCAGAGCCGAGGGCTGCTGTGACCTATTCCCGCCTAGGCACACCCACCTAGAACCTAGGGGGCCTCCCAGGCCTCCTCAAGGAGAGCATGGGGCAGGCAGCTCCGGCTCCCCCAGGCCCGGGGCTTGTTAGGCAGCAACCTTGCCACGAACAAGTCTTTCCACCTGAAGCTGAGCCTCCATGGAGATGATAAATCTCCCCCGTCTGGCTTTCAGAAAGGATGCCTGCCATTTATAACCTGGAGAACGTCGGCCTGCTGGCTGGAAGTGGCGGCACGTGGTAAGGAGGCTAGCTCTCATACCTCACCCCGAACACAAAGCCTTTTCTTTCTCCAGCTGGAAACGAGTACGGCCCATGAACGCAAAGAGCTCTTTCAGCATTAGATTTTAAATTATTTGAATTAAATCTGGAATCCTTCCGGGCCCTGCGCGCTCTCGGTTATTTATCACTGGCTAAGTGTGGAAGTCTGTTCAGCATCTCCAGGGACTGCCCTGACTTCGAAGCCGCATCTGAAATGCTATAAACTATTTAAAACCCAAAGCTGGGCTGTGTCCGGTTGGAGGGAGCGCATTAGCACGCGGCGTGGTGGAGGCTCTGTGGGGAGTGCCTGCCGGCCCACTGCACACCCCCTCGTTCGGTGGGGCCTTCCTCTGGGTAATCATTGTAATACACTTGAAAATAACCCTTTTCCCCACTGAGGCAGCGCGGTTCCCTCCCTTATTTAGCAAACATTGATTTTCCCCTCCTCCAGTGTCCTATCTCACTGTGAAATTAACAAGTGGCTCCTGTCCTGACCCTGCTCCCCCCAGCACCCTGCCCCCGTGGCAGTTCCACCTGGGTGCCAGCAGGGGGCAGGAAGCGCTCTTTTTTGAGGGCCACACAGTGACTCTCCGGTGGGACTGGCCTGGGGTCTGAGGCTCAGCCTTTCTGGCTGCTCCTCCCCACCCCAACCAGCTGCCCCAGCTCAGGAGGGGTCAACTCCCCTGGAGACTGAGGGGCAGGGGAGGCCAGGGCTTTGCTCCCCCTGATGCCAAGGAGAGAAAAACACTAGTCTGTTTGGGATGTCTTAGGCCAGGACATGACATCTCAGGGAACTAAGACCTGGGCAGCTGTCCTGGTTTAAACAGGGGGCCACAGGAAGGCCCTGGTAAAACCCTCAGGGACCAGAGGCAGCTGAGTCCAGCCAGAGTGCCCCTGCAGCTGGCCTGGGCTCGGGGTTCAGACTCCCAAGAGACCTATGCTCTTGCCTCTCAGACTCAAGGTGCCCTGACTCGGGTGGACGGGCTGCTCCTGCTGACAGGAGAGGAAGCTGAGGCCCAGAGGGGCTCTGCTTGGGTTGGGGTGCTAGGCACCCTCTGCCCCAATCCTGGAGCTCCACTGCGGGGGGCCTGGTGGTCCCTCCTTCCTATGTAGCCCCTCTCCCTTTTTGGCAAATGAGAGGCTGCATGAGCAATGGAGGGTCCCTTTGCATCAGGTGACAAAGCACCACCGCCACCATTGTGAGTTCTTCCTCTCTTCAATTGCTGTTGTCAGGTAAGCCAGCCACCACACTGCAAGGCCCCCGGAGAGCCCCACATGGGGAGAGGCCCAGCAAGTTTGGAGGCTGAATTCCCCTCGCCTCCCTGTGGAGCCTTCAGAGACCCCCCCCCAGCTTCCGCCTGCAGCTTGACCACGGCCTGCAGAGACCTCGAGCCAGGGCACCTGTGAGAGCTATGCCAGATTCCAGACCCCCAGAAGCCACGAGACAGTAGCTGTTGTTTTCAGCTGCTTACTTTGGGGGCCACTCTCTGTGCAGCAACAGAGAGCACACCCCGATTCTGCACAAGAGCAGGGGTTCTCTGGGGGTTCTGCTGGGCTCTGCCTTCTTTAAGCCACCAAGCTGGGGCCAGGAGCCCCAGGCTGGAGCCCACAGCCTGAGCACACTGCTGCTGCCATCCCCTGGCCAGGTGCGGGGGACTGAATCCTGAGTTGAGGACTCGCCCCCAGGGCCTACCCATGTGGCCTTATTTGGAAACAGAGTCTCTGCAGATGGTCAGATGAGGTCACCAGGGTGGGTCCCGCTCTGAACCCTGTCCTGTGTGGAGGGGAACATTCACACAGACAGGACACGGGAGGAACATGGGAGAGACTGGAGCCATGTGGCCGCAAGCCACATGGAAGTGCTGGACATTGGAGAGAGGCCGGGAGAGACCCCCTGGGGCCTCGGAGGGGGCGCGGGCCACACTTTGACTTGGACCCCAGGCCTCCAGACTGTGGGAGCATAACTCCCGTGGCTGAGTTTGGTTGTGGCGCTTGTCACAGCAGCCCTGGGAGGCTGCCACCAGGGCACTGCAGGCCTCGCCCTCATGCCACAGTGTCCCACTGGAGGTTTCCTGATGGCTGGAGCCGTGGGCTGTGAGCCTCCAAGGCGGGGTGTCAGACTCTGGGGACGGAAGACGAAAGGCTGTCTTGTCGCCAGCAGTGGTGATCTGTGTGCAGCCTCCTCTCCGCTCTCTGCCTCTGCCCCTTGACCCTCGAGCTCAGGGGTGTCTGGACTCACTCTCCTGCTCACCTGCGCTCAGGGCCAGACGCACCTACCACTGCCCAGCAGCCAGGCTCCGAGCCACCACCAGGCCTGGCCCCTGGCCCCTTGGCCAGGGAGCTGCATTCTGGTCCCTGCCATGGGAGTCAGGAGAGGCCATCTCCTCGGACTGAATCCTGTGTCCTCTGTAAATTTCTAGGGAGGCCCTGACCCTCAATGTGATGGTGTTTGGAGGTGGGCCTGGGGAGGTGATCAGGTCAGGTAGGTCATAAGGGTGATGCCCGCCATGGGGTGGATCCTCATGTCCACATGGAAGAGCAGACTGGAATGTTCTCCCTCTCTCTCTCTCTCTGCCACGTGACGACATAGCAGGAAGACGGTCCTCCCCAGGACCCAGCGGAGCTAGCACCCTGATTTTGGATGTCCAGGCTCTAGTCTGTGGTCCACCCCACCTGTGGTATCTTGTTATGGCAGCCCCAGCTGCTGAGACTGCCCCATTCCCTGGTGGCAGCAGCTGGGGTTCTGGACCAGCAAGTGGACTGTCCCTTGCACTGGGTGTGTTGTGGATGCTGCTGTTGAGATGTGAGCTTGTGCCAGGGGCTTGTCCACCTGGTGGTGGACACGTACCCCACAGGGAGATGACCCAGGAGGCTGCATTTCCCAGCCTGGCTGGCGTCAGGTGGGCCCAAGTGGAGGCACACAGCCCTGGACACTGCTGCTGCCAGACTCCTGTCTTGTTGGCAGCTGGAACCTGGGACCCCAAACCTCAGTGTCATAGTTCCAGCCACACCTGTTCCAGGCAGGGTTTACCCTTCACCCTGCACATGCCTGGGTAGGGCTCCTTCCTGTCCAGGGAGGCTGGAGCCTTCACTCCTGCCCGACCTTGAGGCATTTCCTCCAAAGTGCTGATTCACAACCCCAAAAGCAAACAGTGAGGCATGGTAGACAGGATCTAATCCTGTGTGCGAATCTACAGGAGGTGCCAAGGGGTGGGGGCAACTGGGGAGACAGGATACTGGATGCTGGCTGTGAAGCAGCCTCTACCCTGCTGACATCATAATGGGTGCTCCTGGGTGGGCCCAGGCCACACCTGCAGGTGACTAAGTGCCCTTGGGACCTGTCCTTGCCTGTCTGTGGGGTGGAGACCCCAGCCCTCCAGGTCCCCTCAGCCCCTAGGGGAAGTGCCGTGGTACATAGAGGACAGGGCAGCAGGAATGTTCAGTCACTGTAGGACACCTCTGGAGCAGCTCAGTGCCCTGTCCTCCTTCTAGGGAAATGAGGGCCATGAGGGGGCTGGACACCTAGCAGCAGGGCACTCACCAAAGGAACAGATTCATGAGAGCATGAAGGGAATGGAAAGGGAGGTGCAGCTGGCCTCAGACTGCCTTTCTCCAGCACAGACCCACTTCCCTTTGCCTCCTGGGGCCACAGGGGCACACAGACGGCCTCCTAAGGGCCTTGGCTCCTCAGTAGGTCAACCCTGTGCCAAGCCCTTCCTCCTGGTCCTGGAGGCTGGTCTGTTGGCTGAAGGGGGTCGGGCCTGCCCCATCCAGGCCCATGTCGTGAGCCAGGGTCAGGGAGTGAAGATGTGTGCCTGAGGAATCGCCCGACACACTAGCTGAGGAGGAGCACCAGAGCAGGGGGTGTTTTGCGTGCTGTGCTAGCAGATGTGGCAGACCCAGAGACCCTGCTGGAGCTGGAAGGTTCCCAAGGAAGGAGATGGAGGGAGGCAAGAGGGGACAATCATTTCAGTGATGAAGGGAGGAGGACAGAGGGAGAAAAGGAAGGAAGGAAGAGGGACAGGATGCAAAGATGGATAGATGAATATAATTGGATGGATGGGTGGATGAGTGGATGGATGGGTGGATGGGAATGAGTGGATGAGTGGATTGATGGATGAATGGATGGGTGGATAAGTGAATAGAGGGTGATGGATAGATAGATGGATGGGGAGATGAATGACTGAATGGGTGGGTGGGTGGATGGATAGAGGGTGATAGATGGATAGATGGGTAGGTAGATGAATGAGTGGATGGGTGAGTGGTGGATGAGTGGATGTAGGGATAGAGGGTGATGGATGGATAGATGTGTGGGTGGATGGATGGATGGATGAATAGAGGGTGATGGTTGGATGGATAGATGGGTAGGTGGATGAATGGATGGATATATGGGTAGATGAATAGATGGATGGATGGGTGAACAAATAATGGATGGGTAGATGGATAGAAAGGTGGATGGATGGATGGGTGGATAGATGGGTGGATAACATGGATGGATGGATGAATGGATGGATGGATGGATAGATGGGTAGATGAATGGATGGGTGGATGGGTGAATAATGGATGGGAGGATGGGTGGGTGGATGGATGGATAGAGAGTGATGGATGGATGAGTGGATTGATGGATGGATAGATGGGTAGATGGGTGGGTGGATGGATGGGTGGATAGATGGGTGGATGCATGGATGAGTGGATGAATGGATAGATGAGTGGGTGGATGGATGGATAGATGGGTGGGTGGGTGGATGGATGGGTGGGTGGATGGATGGATGGATGGATAGAAAGTGATGGATGGATGAGTGGGCGGATGAATGGATGGATGGATGGATGGATAAAGGGTGATGGATGGATGAGTGGATGGATGGGTGAACAAATAATGGATGGTTGGTTGGATAGATGGATGGGTAGATGGGTGGGTGGATGGATAGGTGAATGGATGGATGAATGGACAGATAGATAAATGAGTTAATGGATGAATGGGTGGATGGGTGGATAAGTGGATGGATAGGTGGATGGATGAAAGGATGAGTGGATGAATGGATGATGGAATGATGAATATTTGAATGAGCAGATGAATGGATGGGTGAGCAGGTGAGTGGATGGGTGGACAGATGAATGGATGGGTGGGTAGATGAGTGGATGATTGGGTGGATGGACATATGGGTGTGAGGGTGCACAATGACCCAAATCCCATCTTAGAGATTCAAAGGTTAAACTGCTAGGGACCCTGCTCAGGAGCTTGGGTTCCTAGGGGGGTGACTGGGGCAGAGAGGTGTAAGAGCTGCCTTCACAGGGGTGTCCTGCAAGTACTTGTGGACTTCGGACTCCCTATGAGCCCCATTCAGACTTGCACCTCATTCTCTCTCTTGCAAGGACAGTGCATATCCTGCCATCTGAATGGTCTCTGTTCCTGCAGGCTGCCAACAGCTGGACCAGGCCCTCAGCAAGAGGATCCAGCTGCTAGATGTTGTCCATCACTAATGAGCCCAGTCTGCTGGTCACTAATTGAGGCTCTGGACATCAGTGACAGAATCAGAGATGATGGGACAGACAGACAGGCCTGGCACAGGCCTGGGTCTGCTGGACACTCCAAGCCAGGCTAGTGTCCAGCAGAACCCAGGGATACCCATTCCCAAGTCCAGATGCCTGGCAACTTCCCTAGGGGCCTGTTTCCCTGTCTACCTCAGGAGAGAGCTTTTTCTGGGCTCAAAACTGGTGTAGGGGTAGGGTGGCAAAGAATGCCCTCCAGAAGGAACAGGGGTCCCTTCTGCTGGAAGGGATGGAGTGACCACTGATCACCAATATACTTGTTCAAGCGATTTATGAGGCTTGGCACCTGGGGACGGGCAGAAAAGAGGACCCCGGCTTGATGGCAGGCACATTTCCTGTGACTGTTCTCTGGGACCACGTGCCTGCCCAGTGACCAGTGTTTCTGTGGGGCTGAGCTTTGCACCCTTGAAGTGACAGGGAGGGTCTCAGCTGTGCCAAGGTGCACATGGCTCCTCCGGGCTGTCAGAGGCTTGGGTGTTTCTGAGAAGGAGCTCCCCATCTCACATGGAGGCCTTGGCGAGGGCTGAGGGGGCTCCCAGCACCTGAGGACCATGGAGTGGGCTTTCCTCTCAGGGAAGGGAGCTCGAAACTGGCATGTCACACAGGTGTGGCTCATAGACCCACTTGATTTTCCCGACGTCCACGTGGCATCTGCCCCAGGGAACATCCTGGGAGTAGGGGGATCTTCAGAACCCTTCCTGCTTCTCTGGCCTCTGACTGTGTGGTGGACAGTCTGTAGGCCTAGTCAGGACAGGCTCTGAGCTGGGCCTTGCTCTGGAGGGTCTGGGTTCCCATGGCAAATCCAGAAATTCCAGTCAGGTGCCAGCCTCATCCTGATGTCCCAGGCTCCTGTCTGGTGCCTTAGGAGGGTCAAGACTGGTGGCTCACTGCTTCTCCAAGTGGAGGAGGGCAGTGGTGGCTGCCCCTGAGGCCACTCTGCCAGGCACTCAGTGTCCCAACAGCCACGACCTCAGGTTGCCAGGATGGGGCTGGGTAGAGCAGGACAAAGGCCAGCACCTCTCCTGGCTCAACAGAGGAGCAAAACACCAGGGGAAAGGATCAGCAGCACTCCAGCACTCAGGGCCACAGGCCACTGCCCTGATGGTGGCCTCAGTTTTCCCAGCTGCCAATTCCAGGGAGGGTCTTGTCTTCCTGAAAGCAGAGTCTAGCAGGGGTCAGGAAGGAGCCAAGAACAGCCGCCAACAGGTGGAGACGCCCCAGACCTAACGGGGTCTGAGCAGAAAGCCAGGCCTGGGGCTGTCCTTTGAGACCTGCACTTAGGTGAGATGCTGCTGACCCCTGGGCACTGTTACTGGGTGTTGTTATAGCAACAGGGTACCTTGCATGGAACTGGCCGTCCAAGTTTCCAAGCTTCCTCTGTCACTGCTACAGATGCTGAAAGCTCCAGCAGGCCCAGGGCCATGGGGACACGCCATGTGCTCTGATCCAAGTGCCCTCTGCCCACTGTGGGCCACATCAAGCTTAAATCTAGAGACCTTGGTGCACATCTCCTGATTCAGCCCGGAGCACTGGGCAGCCGTGGGAAGGTCTGGCGATGGCTGAGGGTGGACCACACGGGCCCCACCTGATGGGAGCAGGCCAGAGCCCACCACCCGCGGGACGCTCTCCACTCCTCTCCCACAGCAGCCTGCTGGGGACCCCCCCCCCCCCAAATGCTGGATGCCCATGGGGTAGTGGGTGCTGCACGTGGGCTGAGCAGAGCCAGGGTTGCCCCAGCCACAGGTGCTTCCCAAGGCCATGGCCCTTCTGCCAGGCACAGAGCAGAGGAGCTCAGCCTGGGCAGGGAGTGCTGTCCTGAACAGGCCCATCGCCCCCTGGGTCAGGTGGTGTCCATTCAAAGCCATGTCCAAACACAGTAGGGCACGCTGACTGGGGTGGCCCCTGCCCTCAGCAAAGCTCTCATCTGAGGACTCCAGGGGCTGGACATGTGGACCACACTGGCCAGTTACACACCTGTCAGGACTCCAGGCTTTTTGCAGACAATGGGGGTGGGCTCACTCTGGCCATCCCATCTTCCAGCGCTGTTTCTGGCTGCTTCTGATCTCCTCTCTCAAGATTACAGGTGGGGACGCTCCAGGGCACCACTGCAGGGCTGCTGTTGTGACTAGGGCTGACCCAGAGGCCAGACAGATGTTTGGAAAAAATTGACCTCACAGATAGCAGCCATGCATGGGAGCTCACAGAGACAATGTCCTCTATCTACATATGCTGCCTGGATGGATGGGCACCAAGCTCCCCTGGGGATTGCTCCCTGCTCCTGAGCAATGGTGGCCAGGCCCCGGTGCCCACAAGATGACCCTGCCTGTGTGCACACTCACTCAGGGCAACAGCCTCCATGGGAACCTCCTGCTCTAGGGTCTGGGTCCACAGGTCCTGAAGAGGGTCCAGTCCTGGCACCCCAGGGCATACTGTGCATTAGCACCTCTGTTCACACCCACCCTGGCCTCTTTGGCCGACTATGGGTGACCAAGAGGGACCACAACACACTTGCCCATCCCACCATCTCAGGAGCTGGGCTTGAGCAATGATCACCCATGGTGCCTGCAGGCAGCAAGCAAGTCATGCTTGTTGGCAGAGGAAGAAAGATCTCAGCCCACATCCAACCCCCTGGGTCCGAATGGTTTTCCCTGGGGGGAGTGGGAGGGCTATTGAGGAAAAAACCTCCAATTATGACCAAGTTTTTTTGACTTCCCAGGGCTTAGTGGTGCCCACAAAGCCATGGTCAGTGCCACACATCTTTAGCACACATCCACACAGCCAGTCCACAGCACATGTCCGTAGCACCTCCATACCACACATGGCACTAGGCGTCTCCAGCACACATCTCCGCCACTTGCCTTGTTGATGCCTGCGAGTGGTGCAGAGGGGTCAGCAGGACCCAGAGAGAACTGTGGCACCAGGAGCCCAGGGGCTGGAGGGACATGGAAGGACTCTCCCCGGGGGCAGTAGCTGGCCTGGAAGCTGACTTTGGACATGGAAGGAAGGGAATGTCAGAGGAGCCTGTTTTTCCCCAAGACCACTCCACACAAGGAGCAAGGAGGGCTGTGCCTCGGTCCTTCTCTCCCACTTCCTTCCCACACCATGCCAGGGGCCCAGTGCCCAGTGTGTGCTGCTGTGGGTCCTCCAAGAGGCCAGAGAAGCACCCCTCAGCCTGGCCCCAGAGCCACCTTCCTGCCTTGCTCTAAGGCCTCATCCTCCAATGCCTGGTCTTTCCTGGACATTTCCCCCAGTAGGCTTGGCCTGAGTGTGCAAAGGACCCTTAACACACAGCTGCCCCAGGGTCCCAGGGTGCCAGGTCTTCTACACCATTGGGGTTCCCAATCCTGTGTGCCACTGGATACTGCTCTGTGCTTGCACCTTGGGATTGGCAGAGAGGGACACGGGACCCTGACCCAAGTCAGAGCAGGGACGTGTGTACCTGGACAGATTCAGTAGGATGGCAGGATTTGTTTGGTGTCTGTCCTGGGGGGACAGAGAGCAAGAGCCATTGGGATGGAGAGAGGGGACTTCCTTGAAGGAGTCTGCATTTAAAAAGGGTATAGCGGCCACATGTATAATCCCAGCCACTCAGGAGGTTGAGGCAGGAGGATCATAAGTTCAAGACCAGTGTGGGCAATTTAGCAAGATCCTCTCAAAAAATCAAATAAAAAGAGCTGGGGATGCAGCTCAGTGGTAGAATGCCCCTGGGTTCAATTCCCAGTAACCAAAAGGAAGGAAGGGAGGGAGAAAGGAAGGGGAGAGAGAGAGAGAGAGAGAGGGAGAGAGGGAGAGAGGAGAAAGTAAGTTAGTTTATTCCGAGTTCATGCGGGGGAAGAGCTGCCAGGCCACACCGGCTGGGGGAGGCAGGAGTGCTCAGGCTAGGTGCTTGGCTGGCTTGGAGGTGAGGCCTCTTCTGTGGGTCCCTAGGCCTATGGACACCACCCAGGCCCCCTCCCTTGGTGTCTGCCCTGCAGCCGGCCAAGGGCCCAGAGCCCCGCCCCAGCTCTGCCCCCGCAGGACAATTGTTGCCTTGGCTGGATTGTTACCTAGCCACAGGTTCCTGAATGGGCCTCTGCAGGCGGGGCCCCTTGGTGGGCAAGCAGGCACAGTGGAGGATGGAGGTCCCTCAGGCTCTGTGGGTGACCTGCTAACCCCGCTGGGAGGCGACCCAGGACCGTGGAAGGTGGAATCCCACGAACTTCCGGAAAACCTGCTGTGACTCAAAGAGGCCCCTGAGGGTTCTGTCTTTATTTTGGTGACGCCCAGAAGAGAATGCTGAGACATGTTTAACCCACACATATTAGATTCTCCGGCTGTTATTTTCGACAATGGGTCTGGGCTCTGCAAAGCAGGGCTCTCTGGGGAGATCGGGCCCCGCCACGTCATCAGCTCCATCGTGGGGCACCCGAAATTCAAGACGCCCAACCCAGGAGCCAATCAGAAGAAGTACTTTGTTGGGGAGGAAGCTCTGTTCAAGCACGAGGCCTTACACCTGCACTTCCCCATCGAGCGGGGCCTGATCACGGGCTGGGACGACATGGAGAAGCTCTGGAGGCACCTCTTTGAGTGGGAGCTGGGTGTGAAGCCCAGCGACCAGCCGGTGCTCATGACGGAGCCCTCCTTGAACCCCAGGGAGAATCGGGAGAAGATGGCCGAGGTGATGTTCGAGAGCTTCAGCGTGCCTGCCTTCTATCTGTCCGACCAGGCTGTGCTGGCGCTCTATGCCTCGGCCTGCGTCACAGGCCTTGTGGTGGACAGTGGGGATGGGGTCACCTGCACTGTGCCCATCTTTGAGGGCTACTCCCTGCCTCACGCGGTCACCAAGCTCTATGTAGCAGGCAGGGACATCACCGAGCTCCTCACTCGGCTCCTCCTGGCCAGTGGGCGGACCTTCCCATGCCTGCTGGACAAGGCCCTGGTGGACGACATCAAGGAGAAGCTGTGCTACGTGGCCTTGGAGCCGGAGAAGGAGCTCTGTCGGCGGCCAGAGGAGGTCCTGAGAGAGTACAAGCTGCCCGACGGGAACGTCATCTACATCGGGGACCAGCTGTACCAGGCCCCCGAGGCCTTGTTCTCGCCCGAGCAACTGGGCACCCAAAACCCGGGGCTGGCGAAGATGGTGTCCAGCAGCATCACCAAGTGCGACGGGGACATCCAGAAGACACTCTTTGGGGAGATCGTGCTGTCGGGAGGCACCACGCTGTTCCAGGGGCTAGATGACCGGCTGCTGCGAGAGCTGGAGCAGCTGGCCTCCAAAGGCACCCCCATCAAGATCACAGCACCCCCTGACCGCTGGTTCTCCACGTGGATCGGGGCCTCCATCGTCACGTCCCTGAGCAGCTTCAAGCAGATGTGGGTCACTGCCGCGGACTTCAAGGAGTTCGGGACGTCCGTGGTGCAGAGAAGGTGCTTCTGAAGGGCCTTGCGCCTGGGGCAGCCGGTGCCACTGGCGGGGCACTCCTGGGAAGTGAGCTGGCCTGCAGCTTGAGCAGGAGGCCCAATAAAAGGCAAAATGTGGAGTGTTTGGCTGTGTCGGGCTCCGTTCCTCCTCAGCGTCAGGATCCCTTCTGCCCTGGGCAGTGGGGCTGTCGGGTGGTTCTGTCACATCCCCTCCCTTCCCCTCGAGAAAGCCAGGGCTGTGGGTCGAGGCTAGAAACAGCTGCGGAGTTTGAACCAGGGTGTGGGTCCGAGAGAGGGGGCAGGGGGCAAGGCACAGGCAGGAACGCTCTGCTCCCTGAGGGCTCCACAAGCCTCACCTGGGTGGGCCTCGCGTTACTGATGGCCCATGGAGAGAGCCCTAAACTGGTGGCATGTCTGCTGCCAGCTGTCCTGTCTGCCAAAGACCCAGCTGTCTGGGGGCAAAAGACTAAGGACAAAGCTGATGTCATCCATAAAGCAACAATTGGATGATTTATGCACTAAGGGGAAATTTCCGTGCGGACTTGGTGAAATTCTCCCAAAATATTTTTGGAAAAGAAATGGAAAACTCAGAGGAGTCCTTACAATATGTCCTCCTATTCTCCTTTCTTTTGGTTTAAAAAAAAGAAAAAAGCACTCTCCCAGGCACGTGTAGATGGAGGCACGTTTGTACGCACCTCTGTCTTTTACGTGGTGTATTTAGGCAGCCTACAATGAACTGAAATAACACAGATTAAATCTTTCCTGTTCTGGTTTGTTCCTTGTGTCTCATTCCTGTTCCTCTTACTTTCCTGTGGATCATGGACATTTTTTACTAGTCCATGCTGATTGACTTCTGGTGTTTTTGAGAGCTTTTCTTGGTATAGGTTTTGCGGGGGATTGCCCTGGGTATGCATCCTTGTATGTGCGTAAACATGGCCTCACTGTCTACAGGTAGACATTTGATCACTTGAGGTAATGTGTAAAATCCCACTTCTGTTCAGGGTGCTTTAGCCTCCTCACTTTTTTTTTTTTTTTTTTAAATATTTATTTATTTATTTTTTAGTTTTAGGTGGACAGAATATCTTTGTTTTTATGTGGTGCTGAGGATCGAACCCAGTGCCCCACGCGTGCTAGGCGAGCACGCTACCACTGCGCCACAATCCCAGCCCCTAGCCTCCTCACTTTTAAAATACCATCATCTCATTATGTCCACTGGGCACAGCCGCAGAGGTGCTAGAATTTTTCTTCAACCACTAAATATGATTCAAGAAACTCACGAGAACAGTCTACTCTGTTTACCTCTGTCTAACCCGACCTGATGCTCTTCTGTCCTCTCGGAAGTCCCAAGCCACCTTCTGCTGCTGTTTCCTCTGTATTTAGAGAGCAACCGTCAGCCTGCCTTTAAGGGTAGTTTGCTGGTGACAAATTCCCTTAGTTTTCCTTGCCTCAGAATGTACTTCTCCGTCCTGGGAGGGCACGTTTGCTGAGGACACATTTGCCATGAATACTTTCCTTTCAGCACTTGAAAAAAAGCGGTGCCAGCTTTTTCTGGCCGATGTGGTTTCAGATTAAAAAAACCCTCTGTCATTCAACCGGTGTTCCTCTGTAGTCATAGGTCATTTTTCTCTCTGCTGTCAGGTTTTTCACATCTTTAGATTCCAGAGGTTTAATTATGGTGGGGATTTCTTTGAGTGTGTTCTGTTACCACCTTGTGCCTCACGAGGGCTGGGACAGCTGAGCAGCCCTGGCCCACACCACCTTGCTGGTCTCCTCACCGTGGGCAGGTTGGCTTATGGTGGGAGGTGAGTTCAACTTTCCCTTGGGCTACGTGGGCTTTCCATTGGCGCTCAGCTTGAGAAGGGAGGAAAGGCCAGAAAGGTGATCTTTCATTACTTATTATTTAGCCCACTCTTTCCCAGCCTTTCCTGCCCTTTCCCAGGAGAAACGGCCTTTTCTTGGCACTTTTCTTGTCTACACCTGTTGGAAATCTTGAGCTAGAGGCTTTTGAGCCCTGCATGAAAACTATAAGGAAAACCGGGGAATTCCCAAGGCTCTGGGTCCCCAGGCAGCTGCCTGCCTGCGTGCCACCTTTCAATTGTCCTTTTTGTGGCATTACATCCAGGGCTTTGGGTGGTAAGTGGGAGAACTTGGGACTGGGATTCTTGAGGAATGATTTCTGTCGTTCCTGAGGGTTACAAAGGAACTTAGAGAGGGCTATCAAAATCCTCCTCTAGCTGGGCGCAGTGGCGCAAGCCTGTAATCCCTGCATTAAGGGAGGCTGAGACAGGAGAATCGAGAGTTCAAAGCCAGCCTCAGAAAGGGTGAGGCACTAAGCAACTCAGTGAGACCCTGTCTCTACATAAAACACAAAACAGGGCTGAGGATGTGGCTCAGTGGTGGAGTGCCCCTGAGTTAAAAAAAAACCAAAAACCAAAAAACAAAAACCCCTCCTCTCAGGTCCACTCAGTTGTATGGCAGCTGGGACTTTCCAAAGCTCACGGGAGTGGAGAGCAGAGCTCAGCTCGGAGTTCCAGGTCAGGACTCTCCTTCGTCTGCTCCTTCGTCCTTCTCTGCTGGAGACTGGGCCCGTGTTACTGAGTCCCACTGGAGATGATGGTGCCGGAGCAGCTGTTGCTCTCCAGACACGCTGCTGCTCTTATGTGGCCGCCGCCTTGCTTCTTGCTGTGGTGATGGTGGTGGTGACTGTGATGACGGTGGTGGTGGTGGTGATAAAGATGGTGACGATGGCAGTGTTTTTCCTCAGCACTGTCCTTTTCAGGATGTGCGATGAATGAAGAGAGAGGAGCAGCCCCCACGCGCCCAGTGGAATCCACAGCAGAAGCATCGGAACTAAGCTGCCTTCCACCTCCGGCTTCCTTGAAGAGCTGGAAGTCCCAGAGAGTGCCAGGCTGTTGCTAGTGAGGGAAAGAAAGTGTCAGGAGCTGTGGGGTCATCCTTCGATCTGCAGCTTGACCCTGCCTTAGCCTGGGGGTGTCTGACGTGAAGGACCAGGGTTTGGGGCTAGACTGGGTGAAATCTGGGAAAAAGAAAAAAAAGTCTCTCTCTGAACAACTCAGACCTTGCCTGCAACAATCCACAGGAATGATTGGAACCCATGTCCCCATTCCTGAGGTGTGGACTGCCATGCCCAAACAGTAGCAAAGGCCTCTTCAAGCCACCCCACACCGCCCATCCCTCTGGTCCTTCCCAGTGTCTTTCTGTGAAGCAACATTTGACTGCTTTAGACCCTGAGCTTCACTTCAGGGATTCTTTGCTCAAAACTAAACTCATGGGCAAGAAAAGGAAGGCCAGCCAGGCATGGTGGCAGACCCCTGTAATTCTAGTGGCTCAGGAGGCTGAGGCAGGAGGCTCTCAAGTTTAAAGCCAGCCTCAGCAACTTAGAGAGGCCCTAACCAATTTAGCAAGATCCTGTCCCCAAATAAAGCATAAAAAGGGCTGGGATGTGGCTCAGTGGGTAAGCACCCATGGGTTCAGTCCCTGGTACAAGAAGAAGGAAGGAGGGAGAAAAGGGAAGGAGGGAGGGAGAAAGAGAAGACACAGAGGACAGAGCCAGAGAACCCATGACATGGTGGCGTCCAGGTTCCTTCATATGCCATACATAGATAGTGCCCAGTGCTACCCACTCTCTACGATGTCCCCTGCCATTGGGCTTGACTTTACCCACTCCCAAATCCCTGCTACCATTCTGGACAGTGGCTCAGGTTTCTACACCAAACTCCCTGAGAGACCTCAGAAGCCCCATCTCATGGTGGGGCCAGACACCAGAGGGTTAGGTTGGAGTGAGCCTGAGGACAACACCCCTGGGCTATTCCCCAGGGGCCACCTCAAAGACACCATGGAGGAGGCCTGGAGGCACCTCCGCCACAGGGGGCTCCCACGCCTATGCCCTTGATGGATGGGCCACTGACCCCGTGGAGAACGGTCCTGTGACGATGGAGTTCCTTGGAGGACCTGATGCTTCAGGGCCCTGAACACTTCCAACCACACCCAGACCTCACTATAGACAATGGGAAGACACTGTGGCTACTGTGCGTGTCCATGGGGGCTGCTGCTTCTCCCATGGCACAACTGGAGCCAAAGGGAAGATGTCACCGAGCTTCTGTGAGAGTAGGGACCCTCCCAGGCAGCTCCATGCTCTTCCCAGCTCTGTGGACAAACCTGGACGGGCTTCAGAATGTCTCTGCTCAGCTGCTGCTCACCTTCCTAGAGGCTCATCCGTGCCACCACAGGGAGGCCAGCACGGTTCCAGGAGGCACTGGCCAATGCAGGCACTCTGTGGTCAAAGCTCGGGAGGTCCCTGATGTCTGCAGGGTGCTGCTGAGACCGAGGTGGGCCTGAGCACCCAGGGAGGCTTGAGGCCTTGGTGCCTGTGTAGCTTTGGGGCTGTCCTCCCTGTACCACCGACAACGTCCTGAGATGCTAACCCTCAACCCCAGATGCAGAAGGAGACGAGAGAGAGGATAGGTCTCCTGCCATCCCACCACACAGGGCTGCGGGCCCAGCTGCCGATGCCAGGCCGTGAGACCAAGCCCAGGGCAGCCTGCGTGCAGTCAGGGGCACTGCATGGGGACCGAGACACACAGAGAGGAGGACACCAGGATGTCTATAGCCAGCGAAAGACAGATGAGGCAGGATCTTCCCCTGCACCCCCAGGGCAATGGGCCTGCTGGCACGGTGACCACGGGCTTCAGCCACCACATGTGAGCGGTCAGTTCCTCTTGCTATAAGTGCCTGGGGAGCTCACCTGTCCTCTTACCCCAGAAATAACCCACGGAACCCAGGAACTTCATCCCCCCAGGCTCCGGGGACCAGGAAGCCAGGAGCCCAGAGCACTCGTTCACCCACTCACCCACTCACCCACTCGCCCACTCATCCACTCACTCACCCACCCACTCACTCACCCACCCCCTCACTCACTCACTCACTCATTCATTGGCTCAGTCACTCACTCACCCACTCACTCACTCATTCATTGGCTCAGTCACTCACTCACCCACTCACCCACCCACTCACCCACTCACTCACCCACTCACCCACTCACCCACCCACTCACCCACTCACTCACCCACTCACCCACTCACTCACCCACTCACCCACTCACTCACTCACTCACCCACTCACCCACTAGCCCACTCACCCACTCACTCACCCACCCACTCACCCACTCGCCCACTCACTCAATCACCCACCCCCTCACCCACTCACTCACTCATTCATTGGCTCAGTCACTCACTC